>PVHP010004066.1:0-13710 GCA_004024765.1 Zapus hudsonius | reverse complement strand
TTGCTTGGTGCTGGTGCTGGGCTTCTGTCTCTGTCTCTGCTTGCTTCTGTGAAAGGGGGCCAGCTTTCCCTTAACTTCTTCCCCTGGATCTGTTCAATAAATTTTCCTCCCCAAATCGTGCGTGGTTTGGAGATTCATCCCAGCGGCGTGTGGCTGACTACGACACTCACCCTCTTATAACTGCTTATCAGACATCACTACAGTTTTGACTTGCTTGCATTTTAGTCAGTGGGCTTACCCACCATGGAGTCTTCTCTTTGTAAATTGACATTCCTGTACCATCTTGGAATGATGCCCTCTGAGCATGGCATGACTGCTAACCTCTTGAATTCTCAGCAGCTATGACTCTCCCCATAGGACCTGCACACAATGAGGCACGTTAATATTTCATCCTGAAGATTGGGGAAAGGCTCACATGACAGCTTACTAAAGGCACAGGGTCCCTTCTCTCCCCAATGATAGATAAGTGATAAGAAGGGGGACTTTTCTTCAGTGGTGCAGCAACCCATAAGCTGCCCATGTTACTATAAGTATTCCCTCGCCAACATTCCTGTAAGTACACATCATTAAACTCACCGAGCTATGTGTGGGAGGGTTCATTTCTTTGGTCTGCTGTTGGTGCCTCTTCCTGGGTGAATGCATGTTCATCTCTCTCCCAAGGAGAAGTTCATGCAACATGTACAGTAAAGTTGACCTTCTTGTGGAGTCTGAATGGCTAAATTCTAACAGGTCTACAGAAAAAAGAAATGTCTGCTAAAGAGGAGAGTAGAATTTAAACTCAGATCTCTGAGTCAGACTATACATGGAGAGCCTGAATTCTCAGCCGCTGTGACTACCCCATGGCAATCAGGATATGAAACAGTCAACCCAGCAGGTTGTATTAAGAGGATTGATACACACACACACACACACACACACACACACACACACACACACACACACACAAATGCCCGGAATATCGTGAGTGCTCTAAAAATGATAGAGCTGTTGTTAGCAGTGACACACTTCTTCAAACTTCTTCATCCAAAATCAACAATCCTCCACCCACATCCAGTAAGAATTCATAGTACCATTCATACAGGAAGTTGAAACCTTAGTAGGCATTGTGAGTTGGTTCCAAACACCCTCACTTAAGAAGATGGGCCCAGGGCCTTTAACTGATTGTGATTTTTTTTTCTCTCAGCATCAATGATACCCATAGCAGGGCTGACTAAAGGTAGAGGCCCCACCTTCTTTGGAAAAGATGTCATCCCTTGGGACACATCCTCTCTAGGACTGTTCCTCAGGTCAACAACCACTATGAAGGATGACATGTATCACCACGGTCACTGTCGTTGTGATAATATTCAGCTAAGACATGAAGGCTTCTTCCTCCTAGAGGAATTTAAAGGCCTTCTAAGAAGTAATCCACCCTAACTGTGGCCAGCACTGTCACATGACTAAAGGGTGCTGGACCGTATTAAAAGGAGAAAGCTAATGCCATTCAGCATTCACCTTTCTCTGCTTCTTCTCATCATGGGACAATGTGATGCCAGCTGTCTTCTCCTGCCTTGCTTTCCCTATCATGATAGACTCCTTTCAAAAACTTAAACCCTTTGCTTTTTTAAGCTGATACTGGTTGGGTAGGGTTTTTTTTTTCAATCACAAGAAAGTAGCTGATACATTCTCCCTAGTCAACCTCCAGGAGAACCCTTCTAAGTCCTATGATGGTGGCTCATTCTACCATAGGGCTGCATTCCTTGTGAGTCCAGCTTTTGAAATAGAATGACCACTGTCCTGGCTCACCTGATGCACTTGGACCTGATGTACTTATAATAGTACCTGCTTTCACTCTCAGAAGTGCCCTGGCTTGTTCAACAGATGACATATGGTCACCCTAGGTCGAAATGAGTTTAGGCAAGCCACTTGACCTCTGTGGCTCATTTTCCTCATCTAGAAAATTAAAAGATTGAGGTAGTTCAATCAAGTCTTTCTAACACCAAAAGGCTTATGGGAATTAAAAAATAAATTTGAGACCGAGGAGTCTTGCTACATAGCCCAGGCTGCCCTTGAATTTGCTATCTTCCTGCCTCGGCCTCCAGACAGAAGTCAAATCTTCTTACAGAATTCTACCGACATAATAAGCATTGACTGAGGGGAGACAGTGCTACCTGGAGCAAAAACACTGGTATATGACAAACTCTCTACGTTACCCTGGGGAGGGTCTCCCGTGGGTTGGACATGCACTTTATAAGTGGTTACCTTCACATCTCACTTAAGGTGAAACCTTGGGAAGCCATTTTTTATGTGCCACCAAAACTTAAACCTAGATTGCTCTGCACATTTCAGTGTGTCACCACTTGCAATTATGCTTAAAATAGTGGACCTCCTCTTCCTGTCCCTGCCGCCGCCACCATGTTATCAGCCTGTGACACATACATGTACACACACATTCCTTTATGCCCCAGTCACTAGCTGCCTCCAAGGGAAAATACCCTTGTGGATAATGAGGTATTTTACTAGAAACTATGAACTCTCTTTGAGCCGTTTTATTTTGTCTATTTTAATTGCAACTTCAATGGTCTCTCTGCACCGAGAACCCCTAAGAAGGAACCCCAGGAATTATCTCCATCACCCACTCAGGCTTTGTTTCAACTCTGGTCTTCAGGGAGCCAGAACAGCAAGCAGGTTCTGTCACCTTAAGCTCCTCTGTGACTCCCCACTGGTGTCTGCACTTCTCCTCAGTCACACAGAAGGGACGGTGTGTTCTGCTCCAGAAAGCAGTTCGGGGCTTTGCTTTTAAAACCTCAGGGGCATCCCAACAACTGGATCCCACCAAGCTGTGATGGCATTGCTAGAGTATTCATTTGCTTAATTTACATTGTTTTAATTTTCTTAGGGGTGTCTTTACTAGCTGAAGGGTGATTATTTCCCCTTAATTAAAGAACAAGTTGGTTACAAAGCACTCAGCACAGAACCAGCCCCCTCCATCTCCATGTCTCTCATTTCCCCTGATGCTCTCTCTCTTCTGAGTGCTTTTCAGTGTAGATGAAATGACAAGGTAAAGTGTATCTTCCCTTGCAACCCACCAGCCCGTGGTTTCAATTTATTTACTTTCCTGGAGCATATAGCACTTTTTAAAAAGAGTCTCATGTGGGCTGGAGAGATGGCTCAGTGGTTAAGGCACTCTCTCTCTCTTTCTCTCTCTCTCTGCTTAAATATGAATAAATAAAATATTTTTTTAAAATCTCTAAACTTATAAAAAAATAAAAAGTCTCTTGTATTCCAGGCTGGCCTTTAATTAGTGTGCAGCTGAGGATGGCCTTGAACTTCTTATGTTAAGTTATAATATTTTTTTTGCTTGTGTGGGGTGGAGGGGATCTCATGTGCATGTCTGTGGCAGGGGGCACTCACCTATGGTGGCCAGAGCAGAACATCCAGTGTGTGTCCCATCCACTCTTCTGCTTGGTCTTATTAGTTGGGCTGGAGTCTTTATTGATGCTGAAGCTTGCAGGGGTCTCTGCTCACCTCCTGGAATGGAGTTTCAGGTGTGCATGTCCTGTTTGCATGGGATCTGGAGAATCAAACTCCAGCAGTCTCAATACCCCTCAGGCAACTCACACTTGTGCAGGAAGCACACTCAACCACTGAGCTATCCGTCTAGCCAAGCCTTGAACTTCTGGTCCTTCTGTCTCCTGGGTGCCAAGAGTACAGGTGTGCATCACCACAGCTGATTAGGTAGTGCTGGGGATCAAACAGTGCCAGGTAAGCACTCTATCAACTCAGCTATATCCCTAGCCTCTGGAGAAAATATCAACTTGAGCAAGGTTCAGGTAGTATGCTCTCTATCACTTGCAGGAATATATAATCCACAGCCCAAGGTAGCTATAAATGTGACTCAACACAAAATTGTACACTCACTTAAAGAGTTATGAGACTTTTGTGGTTTTTTTTTTTTTTTGGTAATTTGACTATACAGATCTCAAGCATGAACTGTATAAATGACAACATTGGGTTTCAATGTCACACACAAGAAACATATTTAAGCTCTTGCAAGCTGGACACCCCTGGGTCTATGGCTCAAAATAAGTTTTTCTTTGTTCAGTATGACCCAAAGAAGACAGAAGGTTAGACATGTGGTTAGAGAGAAAAGCTCTATCCAGTCTGTGCAATTTGGAAAATATTCCCAGAACTGAGTCAAGGGCTATGGCAGCCTTGGAATGTACCACACCTGGTCTCTGCACACAGAGCTCAGGTCACTAAGTACATCTGGGTATGAGATGTTCTGGGGTGTAGATAACAGAAAATCTCTCAGCTGAGGGTAGACTACAAGGAGAATTTAGCAAAGACCTTTGAAATATGTCATGGGACTCAAGAGTGACCAGTAAAGGAACAGGAAGTCGGAACTGAAGCAAACTCAAGAGCCTGCAATGATTCCATGGCTGCTTCGTGATCATTCTTTCTAACTGTCCTTTTGTGATTCTCTGTGCACAGGAATGGCTGAAATTTGCCCCTTTGAGCTGCTGTCCCTTTTTGTCAAGGCTGTTGGTTCTTCAACCCAATTCCAAATTCCTCAAAGAGAAGTTCACAACTTAAATCTCTTATCCTCCCTGAATTGATCAGCTATAAATGTGGGCGGAAGAGATGTATGTTCACATGTCCTAGAGATCTATCTACATGGCTAGGAGAGCAATTATCTGGAGAAGATGCCCACTATGGTGGGAAAGATATATCTCTTTCCCTATTCTAATCAGCCTAACAAAATCTAGAAACTGACATACTAGACATATCAATCCCAAGTCTTAAGATCAAAGAAGGCATTCTAATTATATCTAATTATATCATTGACATATAGTTGCTGAGACAAAATACCTGACCAGAAGCAGCTTACGGAATGAGTTGGCTTCAGCTTACAGTTCCAGAGGGTAGAATACATCATGGCGGGGAAGGCATGGCAGGAACAGGAAATCAGGATCACATCATCATATAAGCATAGAGGAAGGTGTGTGTGTGTGTGTGTGTGTGTGTGTGTGTGTGTGTGTGTGTGTGTGTGTGAGAGAGAGAGAGAGAGAGAGAGAGAGAGAGAGAGAGAGAGCCTATAAAATTTCAAGGTCCACCCTTGATGACACACTTCCTCCAACAAAACTCTACTTCCTAAAGCTGCCATAACCTTCCAGAGCAGTGCCACCAACTAAAAACTAAGTATTCAACCCCATGAGCATATGAGGGTCATTTTATATTCATGCAAAGCACCACACTGACCTGAGCATGGGATATAGGTAAGTATGGATGATGCAGAAAGAGCAATGTGAAACAGGAGAATCCTCTGTGAATACAGAAAGAATAACTGTAGGTAACCCGTAGTGTGTGCTCCAAGAACTCAGTGTCTCGTGATTGTCATGACAGCATCACTCAGCACAGAGACTTTGGGAGCCCCTTCCAGCCTTGTCCCTTCCATCCTGTTACCATTGTTCTCTCCAGCCTTCCTTTCTCCCAATGCATACATCTTAGTGTCCAGCAAACAAATAGGTGGATGCCCACTTTCTCACTTTTTGTATGACCTTTGACAAGTTATTTGGGCTCTTCCCAAATGAAAACAATGGTCACATATAATAATAAATGTCAACCTCTGAGATTTTCGGATTGAGTAAAATGAGATCGTGTGTATGTTAATGGCCAGGGCAGAAATGGAGAGCATCTTTCTCTAGGCTTCTCCTGCCCGTCTCTTTTCTTCTCCTGTAGTTGGCTGATGAGATATGGATGTGTTTTGAAAGCCACAAGCCCAGAGATAGACACCTTGATCTCACAAAGGGGTCACAATTGTTAAAATAAGGACCACCTTTCTTCTGAAAATAAAGAGGAGAATGCTTCTAACATTTCAGTGCCCCCCAGACATGTCTTCACTTCATGCCTCGCTGTCAGATTCCAGAACTCAGAGCAAAATGAAAAAGAATTGTTTATGTTGTCCCAGTCACTCATGGGCTAAGCTCTCTTTACGCATTCTTGCTCTTGAGCTTGTGTAGACATTCTTCCTAGCTCTCTGACTCCCACATCAGTTCGGGACCGCAGGTGACCAGTCTATGGCATCTGTAACTAGGCAATGGAATAGCCTTCGGGTTAAACTTCTAAGAGCCCCAGGTGTGGGGCTGGAGAGATGGCTTAATGGATGAAGTGTTGATCGTGCAAGCAGGAGGACCTAAGCATCTGCATAAAATCCTGGGCATACTGGTACGCTGAGCCCCTGTAATCTCAGGGCTGGGGAGGCAGAGACGGGATCCCTGGGGCTCTCTGGCCAGCTGCTCTAGCCCAATTAGTAACCTCTATGTTTAGATGAAATCGGGTGCACTCAGGGTGGTATGGCCATAGACGTAACTTCTATGTTTAGTGAGAGACCCTATCTCAAGGAATAATATGGAGAGTGACTGAAGAATACCCCCAACTTTAACCTCAGACCTCCACCTCCATGTGCACATGCATACATACCCGCCTGAACACACATGTGCACCCACACACATACTGACATGCCCACACACCACACACACCTACAGCCTTTGAATATCTAAACCTCAAATACACCCCCCAGGGATCATTTTCCCATTATTAATGTTTTGGGAAATGCCAACAGGTTAGGAACACTGACATTCTTGGGCAGAGACTAGCTTAATCAAACTTGCAGGTTATATTATTTAATTTTCATGCTTCTTTTAATTAAAATAAAAGTTCAGTTACAATAGACCTTTAATATTGAAGGCGCATTTTCTTCACATAGGCATGTATTTGATTTATTTTCTAAAAGCAAAGAAATGTTTGCTTGAGTGGAGCTGGGGATCAGGGTTAAGTGTACAAACCACCTTCCCAGCTACAGTATGACTTGCTTTGTTGCAAATACAATGTAATCCCTGTAACCTCCCTTAAGTCCCTGTTTATTTTCCAGCCAGATTTACAAAACATTTCTACCCAGAAATAATGACCAAAAAGTTCAGACAGAGAATCCAATTCATGAAACTATATCCCTGCTTCACAGAGTCTAATAAAGTCTGAAGAATATGTCTAATATCTTCTTCAACAAAGAAATAAGAAAATACCCAATCCAAAATGTTTAGAATTCCAAAACTTGGTGCAATGAATTATATTTATTCACTTCAGAAACATGGCTGAGATCCTCCTATATGAATTAATTTCCTAAACTCTATGTTCAAGTGTAATACTCGTGTTCTGAGCAGAGTCTATTCCATTGCATAGTCTTTCTGGCCGTGTATAATGCCAGAAGGGACTTCTGCAGTGGGCATAGCCAGGAAACATTATTCTCTGCATTGGAGATGCCAGCAGGGGTTTATGAGCACACTCAGATTGCTTGGACTTGATTCTTAGTCCTGCTTGTAGTACCAGCCTTGGGCAAATCATTTACCACTCTCTGACTCAGTTTACTCACCTGTAAAATGGGAGCAATGGTGGTATCAGTTTATGCTTCATTGGTTATTCTTTTGTCATGATTTGGATTTTTTCCCTCTTCGATTTTTTTTCCATCATATTATGCAGGTTTGTGCAGGTAGGGACAGCTGCTGTGAGCTGTGAGGTCATCAAATAAGTGCCACTTTGTGTCTAGATGACAGCATCCCAAAGTCCTTTTTCCCATCCTTTGGCTCTTACATTCTTTCCCTGCCTCTTCTGCAATGGTCCCTGAGCCTTAGAGAGTGTGATAGATATGTCTCAGTGATGAACACTGTCACTGCTTCTCAACGCTTTGGTGAGTTTTGAGTCTCCTCAGTTTCAGTCATAACCAGCAGCTGATATAGTGTCTGGAGACTCAAAGACAATGATACTGAAAAATGGTGTGTGTGTGTGTGTGTGTGTGTGTGTGTGTGTGTTGGTGTGAGTGTGTACATATGTGTGTGTGTGTGTGTGGCAGGTTTAGAGGTAATATGAGGAAAGGAGAACTGGCTCAGCAGTTTGGGGACACGCTGCCATAGACATCACTGAAAAAAACATTGATCAAAACCTTTGAGGAAATGGGAGAGCTGACCATGAGGGTTGGTTGGAGAATAATTTCCTTGTGAGGATCAGCCAGTGTCAAGGTCTAAGTATGGAGTGTGCCTGATATATTCTCAGAAAAACAACGTGATCCGTGGATCCCGAGCAGGAGCAAGAGATCAGAGAGGCAGAGTGGAAGAGTCGAAAGGAGACATTTGCGCAGGTTTGGTGGAAGGAGAGGCCCTGAGCCAGAGACCAGCAGATCTGATAATGACACCTTGTTCCGGCATCGGGAGCTGTTTTCTTTCTGTGTAGAAAGCTCTTCCTACCCTTCCTGGGTCTTTTCCGGGCCGACTCCCCATTATTCAAACCTCAGCTGAACTTAACTACCCAGAACAGATTCCGTTGCCCCTAACTATCGATCAAGGCCCCCACTACCACATGACCTTGATTTAATAGTGCAAATCATTCATTGATCATTTTCTGTAGGAGCTGCAGATGTTAGTTAATAAATTAATTTTTTTAAGTTAGCATATAAAGTAGTGGGTTTCATGATGGTTTTTGCCCATTTATACATTTACTTACATTTTCTAACTCCTTTCATTTAAAAGCAAGCGCCACCAATCTCTGTCCTTTTGAGAATGGGAAGTACTTAAAATAACACATTTCCAAAGGAAAGAGGATAGGAAAGAAAAGGGTGATTTATAAGAAACATGGAAGATGCCACCTCGGCTGTGTTCAAGGTAAATATCAGAGGGGTGATGTGGAGGAAACATGCTCTCCACATGGTTTGATGAGAGGACTTCGCCTTTGTGATACGTGTAAAAAATATCTATAGGTCCATTGTAATCATGAGACAGCATCAGAAGAATATGAACTGAGGAACATTCTACAAAGTAGTTGATAAGTACCCTTCAAAAGCCTTAAGATCATGAAGAAGAAGAAAAAAAAACAGGGAAGACTGAAGACCTGTAGGAGACTGAGAAGAGATGGCAACTTAGTGAGGGTCAGATCCTAGAACAGCAAGAAGCCTGTGTCAGAAAGGCTATCTGAATCCAGCGATCGTGTGGTGCAATGTTAATTTCCTAGTTTCAACAAAAGTACTGTGAGTTTACAGAAGATGCTACATTTAAAGGAGAATGAATAAAAGGTATGGGTAGCTCCCTCTAACATCTTAAGAATGGTAGATCTACCACTATTTCAAACTATTTGTTGTCTTAACAATTGATTTCTGAGGAGCATTACTGAGTCAGTAAAGTGCTCACTGCATGAGGAGGAGGGCCTGAGTTCAAATCCCAAGGATCCGGGGAAGATGCCTGTAATCCCAGCACAGGGAAGGGAATGCCAAGGGCAAGCTGGCTAGGTAGACTAGCTAAATCAGCGACCTCTGGGTTCAGTGAGAGACCCTGTCTCACTCCATATATAAGGTGGAGAATGATTGAGGAAGACACCCAACGTCCATCGACCTCTGGCCACCATGCACACAAACTCACACAAAATAGTTGAGTTACCAGGGACTCTCGTCTTTTTTTTTTTCTCGCTGCATCCTTAATATTTAGATTGGTAATAGTTGCTTAAAAAATATTCAATAAGTAAATGGGGTGGTTACTCACTAAACTCAATAATGGCATTTTTAAATGAACAAACAAAGCAATTAAAGCACTCTGCCAAGTGCAAAGTACTTTGCAAGTAGCTGTGTACAAATATGGGGGATATCATTATTATCCCATGTTGATTTTTTAACGTGGAAAGGCCTGACCACTTCCTGAGGCATAGCTGCAAAAATTAGAAACTGCTGAATATAACCAACTCATTTCTGAGCTGAATGTCAGGCTCTGAGATGACAGAAACTTCATTTAAAAGTTTTTCTTAATTGTCATCATCTTCATCATGTTGGTGATATTTATTAATCTTGGTTCATTAAACTGTGTGTGGGATGAGGCTGGAGAGATTGCTCAGTGGTTAAGGCACTTGCCTGCAAAGCCTAACAACCCAGGTTCAATTTTCCAGTACCCATGTAAAGCCAGATATATAAAGTGGCTCATGAATCTGGAGTCCTGGAGTTCATTTACAGCAGCTAGAGGCCCTGAGGCACTCACATTCTCTCTCTCTCTCTCTCTCTCTCTCTCTCTCTCTCTCTCTCTCTCTCTCTCTCTCTCTCTCTCTCTCTCCAAATAAATAAATAATTTTTAAATGTTTGGGATACCACTTCTACTCCATAGCTGATTATTACTCTAAAAACCCTTGCCAAAGGCAAAGGGAAGACCTTTATTCATGAAGAATTGAAAGTGAAGGTCTGGGGAGATTGAAGCATTTAAAGGTGCTTTAGAGCAAAGCATGTCATCCCCGGATCAATTCCCAAGTACCCACTTAAAACCATATACAAAAAGTGGCACATGCATCTGGAGTTTGCTAGCAGTGGCAAGAAGCCCTGGTGTACCCATACACACACACATACACACACACACACACACACACACACACAAATAAAACTAAATGTTAATGGGGCTGGATGGATGGCAAAGGTACTTGTTTGTATAGCCTGGCAGCCCAGGTTTAATTCCCCACTATCCACATAAAGCCAGATGCACAAAGTGACACATGCATCTGGAGTTCACTTGTAGTGGCAGAGGCACTGGCCTGCCCGTTCATATCATGTTCTCTCTCTCTCTCTCTCTCTCTCTCTCTCTCTCTCTCTCTCTCTCTCTCTCTCCCTCCCTCCCTCCCTCCCTCCCTCCCTCTCTCCCCATGCAAATAAAATTTTATTTTTAAAAATACATTTTTGTTAATGAATTGAAAGTGACCGCATGAAATTCCATCATTTTCCCTTTTCCCCTTCATGCCAGCTGCTCTAGGTGAGGAGTCCTTAAGGTGCTGGGCAAGATGGTCCAAGCAGGGAGAAGTAGGAAGAGATTGGTGATGCTGATGAGTGATGCATCATGAAATCCCACATAGTCCCTGCCCCCCAAGCACCCCCATCTCCTCTCCCAGGCAGGCTACATGGCTCTTTGAAACTCCCATGTAACCTGTACATGTGTTCTCCCGGCACACCTTCCAGTGTCTTCTATCCTCAGGATCACTTAAGATCCTTGTCTTTCTTATTTATCTGTTTTGAGTAAAGAACACATTCTAAAATTAATTAATCAATGCACAAAGAAACAAGTACAAGAATAAAAACGGTGGGAGCAAGCTCTGAACCAAAACTTTCCATCAGAATCTGCCTTCTATTCAAGCTTGAAGTACAGACATGCAAGATGGGTGAAAAAAAAAACCTAGGAAATTGCAAGGAAAACCAAGTCTCTCTCCGTGAGCAAAATCATGCTTTGATGCGGGGGCAAGGAACAAAAATAATCCTTCACCTAGCAAGTGACTACCGGGCACCCCCATGTGTCTACTCCTACATCCTGAGGATGTGTGGAAACACCCTGGAGGGCTTCACTGCTGGCCTTGCTGGGCAGAGGTTACCAGGAAAGCTCTCTCTTGCCTGGTTAGTATGCTGAGCAGGTAGCTCCACACACTTCCCTCCCTGAGCAGTGTGGTTCATACCAATGAAACCTCAACATTTAGAAACTAGAAAAGAGGAAGGTGTGCTCGCTATTAAAATCTCAACCAGAGCAATGGAAAAAACAAGGAACCAGATGGACTCACAGGTCCTGTCTTGTGTGGGTTGTTCAGGAGCTATTTTCAAACGAGCTGTGGCATGCTTGTGAGTCTTGGGTCTGCCCAGGTGGGAAGAGAGAGAACCACACTGGCTGGTCACAGCCATGTGTCTCCTGTCCCACTCAGAAGCCACTGGGACCCTGAGATCTCTGACAGAGTAAGGGCTTTGGAGTCTAGGAGACCTGGAGCTGAATTCCAGCTCTGACAACTTTCTAACTGAGTAGCCTTGAACTGCTTGTCTTTGAGTCTCAGCCTGGCTGTTTATAGAATGGTATGTGTTAGTCAGCTCTCGCCATCATGACACATGTCCAAGATGATCAGTTGACAAAGAAGACGGTGGAAATCTCTGTAGAGGACTGGTTGGCACCATGGCTTGGGGGGGGGGGAACAAAGTAGCACATGATGGCAGGACCAGTGAGGACAGCTCATTTCAGGCCTGGGAAGTGAGGGAGACAGAATGGAGGCAGGCTGGGGCCTCATAAGCCTCTCATAAGCATCACTGACTGTCCCTAAATAGGCTCTATCACTCATGTTTCCATCACCTCCAAAGATCTCCAAGCTGGGGACCGAGCCTTTAACCAATAGACTTTTAGGTGACCCTTCCAACAACAGACTATAGCCACTTCCGTTCCTGCTTGTCCATCATGGGATTTCCCATGAGACTTTGGGGACAGGCATGGTTTGCTTTTGCTCTCAAGTCACTCTCCTACATCCTTATATATTTTGGTTGCAAAACCATTAGTTTAAAGAACAAATAATTGCTTTTCTTTGTTGCACAGACATCTTGATACTATTCCTTGGAATATTATCAACAAAACGAAAAGAATTGACACTCAACCCTCCACCCCAACAAATCAAACCGTCTTTGATTTCACAGGTTTTAATAAAGAGTACATTATTTAAAGACAGAAACATGTATGGTACTTTATTCAAATGCATTTGGAACTCTTCTACCTCATCCAAAATAAATATGATAATGTTGATCCATCCTGTACCTTTACTAACTGCTGACTAATGTTTATAGAAAAAAAATGCTTTCCCGTCATTTATAGTATTTAATGGTGTATATCTCAACTAGACCCTCCTACAACATATATGAAGAACTATTTCCTTAAGTAGAAAACAAGAAGGAAGACTCGTGCAATTTAACACATATCCCAGCAGAGGAAGGTCATTAAACAGGCAACTTTCATAATCTATCAACTCGTGAAAATGGTTGTCTGCCATTCTGCAAAGACAGCTATGTGATGACACTTATTGGAAGCTCTTTCTGCCCCTTGGAGCAGCTCTCTTCAGAATCTCTCACGCACTCACTCTATTTCTATCCAAAAACTCATTCTTACCCCAACCATCTCCCAAGCTCCCCATTGCTTCATACTCCCGATGACAGCTCGCCAGGCCTGTCTGCTGCAGCCACTGTGCCTCAGGCCCACACAACCCTGCAGGACTGTAGGGAGCCAGGACTCGGGGCAGAGATGTCAGAGCCATTGGCTTCTCTCACAGGTGCCCAGGGCGATGCCATGCACCCTATGGACACCCAGTAAACACAGGCTGACTGGCTGCAGTGGAGCTCTGCTAATGAGTGCCAGGCTTTTTAATCTGTGCTCAGAAATGTGTGGACAGATGGGGAAGAGGGCAGAGGGAGGAAAAACAACTTCACAAGGAAGCCCGGTTAGGCTAGCATGGTCTCAGCAAGCACATTCTTCCAGCAGGAAGGATTGTGATTTCAGCAGATAAAAGGGTCAGCAAGCACCCTGTATGAATGGCAAGTAAGTGAGAAAAGATTTCCGTCTGGTTCGGCTGGTCTCCCATCAAAGGAAAGATGAACTGAGTGAGTTTCAAAAACCTTCCCCAGTGACCTAAAAAAAAATGAAAGAAAGAAATCCATACATATGTAATCCTTTGAAATTGTAAGGCATTACTTCACTGAAATATAAGTCTTTCCACAGATAACCATAGAATCACTCAGTGGACAGCATGCTGGCCCCGCATGGTGGCAAGTGACATGTCTGACCTCACACCACATCTCAAGCACCAATCAAACTTTCCCATTCTGTGCTGAGTGCGTTCCTGCTCTTAAACCTCTGGGTTTCTACATCA
>PVHP010004065.1:17992-73870 GCA_004024765.1 Zapus hudsonius | reverse complement strand
TTGCCATGTTGTAGAGAATATGGAGGTTGGTATCTGAGCTGTTGCTGCTATCTCTTTTGTGTTACCTTGTTTGTTCTCTGTTCCTTTCCTGGGGTCGGTTATTTGTTTCGTCTGCAAGGGATATCTCATGAAGTATCTTTTGAAGGTTTGGCTTTGTGCTCAAGTAATTGTAAAGCTGATTAGTCTCGTGGAATACTTTAATTCTTCCATCAATTATGATGGATAACTTTCCTGGGTACAGTAGTCTAGGTTGGAATCCATTCTTCTTTTGGCGTAGAATCGCTTTGTTCCAAGCTCTCCTGGCTTTTAAGGTTTCTATGGAGAAGTCTGATGTGATTCTGATGGGTTTTCCTTTATACGTGAGTTTCTTTTCTCTCGTTGCTCTAAGGACTCTCTCTTTATCCTCAATGTTTGGCATTGTAACTAAGATAAGTCTTGGGGTGTTCCTCCTTTGATCCAATTTGTTTGGGGTCCTCCGTATCTCTTTTGGTTTTACAGGACTATCTCTTTTGCAAGTATGGAAAGTTTTCTTGAATAATTCCATTGAAAATATTTTCTATGCCCCTTGTTTGGTTTTCTTCTCCTTCTGGGATCCCCATGAACCTGAGATTAGGTCTTTTTATGGTATCCCACATTTCCCTTGAGTCTTGTTCACTTGCTCTTTTGAATTTTGTCAAAGTTCTGATTTCCCTTGAATTCTCCTCTGTTCTGTCTTCCATGTCTGAGGTTCTGTTTTCCCAGTAATTCATCCTGTTTGTAAGAGATTTTAGGGATGTTCTTATTATTTCAATGTGGTTTTTGTTTTCAGCAACATCTTTCTGGTTTGCTTCTATCATCCTGTTGAGATGTGATTTCATTTCAATGTTTGATTTAATTACTTCTTCTTGACAGTCTTTCTTATATTTGCAGATGTCTTCGGTTAATTTGGAGAGATGGTTTTTGATACCTTCAGTTTGATGACTTGTCTTTAGTTCTGATATGTCTCTTCTGACTTCCATTTGGTTCTCCTCTAATATATTAAGCCTGGTGGCAAAGCTAATGAGCTGACCTTGTACCCATTCAATATGTTGGTCCATGTTTTCCTCCATGACTAACATTAAGTTCTCTTTGGGGCCTGTGCAAGTATGTTTGGGGTTTAGTGTCATGTCATCCAGGTCCTGCTTCTGTTCTCTCTCTTTAGTGGTGTTGTTGTTATTTGGTGCAGTTTCCTCAGCTGGTGTCATATTTTTGCGTTGAGTTCTGCCCATTTCAACTCCACTTGAGGTGGTTGGCGGAATGCCTTAGAGATATCTGCAGCAGTCGGTGGGTGTGGGGGATGACAGAGCGTGGTGGGCCGTGGGGCAGGTTCAGTTGAGGAAAAGAGTGAATAAAGGAAAACAATGGGGAAGGGGAGGGGCAGACAGATGGCGGGAGGCGGGGCTACGAAGCAGCCCCCTGTCCCAGTGAAAGAGAGAAGAAGAAAAAGTGAGCGCTGGGGGAGGGGCATGGCTGATGTCGGAAGGAGGAGCTACAGAGCAGGGCCCCCCCCCAGTCTTGGTGAAAGAGAGAATGGGAAAAGAGAAGAAAAAAAAGCGATGGGGGAGGGGCGCGGCATACGCGCTGGAGGGTGGGGAGGGCTACGAAGCATCCCCCGTGCCGATGGAAGAGAGAGAAGAAAGGAAAACATTGGGGGAGGGGAGGGGCAGACGGAGGGTGGGAGGTGCGGCTATGAAGCAGCACCCGGTCCCAGTGAAAGAAAGAGAGAAGACAAAGAAAGCAATGGGGGAGGGGCGCGGCTGATGGCGGTAGGAGGGGCTACAGAGGAGCCCCGGTCCTGGTGAAAGAGAGAATGAGAAAAAAAAACAGAAATAAGTGACGGGTGAGGTGCGCGGCAGACGCTGGAGGGTGGGGGGTGGGAGGTACGAAGGATCCCCTGTCCTGGTGGAAGAGAGAGAAGAAAGGAAAACAATGGGGGAGGGGAGGAGCGGGAGGCGGGAATACAATGCAGCCCCCGGTCCCAGTGAAAGAGAGAGAGGAGAGAAAGCGATGGGGAGGGGCCGCAGCTGATGGCAGTAGGAGGGGCTACAGAGGAGCCCCCGGTTCTGGTGAAAGACAGAATGCGAAAGAAAAAAAAAGCGATGGGTGAGGGGCGCAGCAGATGTGCTGGAGAGCGGGGGTGGGGGGTACGAAGGAGCCCCTTTCCTGGTGGAAGAGAGATAAGAAAGGAAAACAATGGGGGAGGGGAGGGGCAGACGGAGCGTGGGAGGCGGGACTACAAAGCAGCCCCCGGTCCCAGTGAAAGAGAGAGAAAGGAAGAGAAAGAAAGCGATGGGAGAGGGGCGCAGCTGATGGCAGTAGGAGGGGCTAAGGAGGAGCCCCTGGTCCTGGTGAAAGATAGAATGAGAAAAAAAAAGCGACGGGGGAGGGGTGCGGCAGACACGCTGGGGGACAGGGTGGGGGGTTCGAAGGAACCCCGTTCGCGTTGGAAGAGGGACAGGAGAAGTAGAAGCGATCGGGGAGGGACGCAGCAGATGGTGGGAGGCGGAGCTCCCGGGACCGAGAGGCGGCAGACGCGCTGGAGGCCAAAGGATGGAGGTAGGGGCTGTATACCGATGGTTGATTGAGAAAGAATATTAATATCAGAAATAAATTTGAAAAACCGTCAGAAAGTTGAAAGACAGGCGAGTGCCCGGGAGGAGCGGGATAGACAGAGGGTGGGAAGGTGGGGGCCAAAACCCAAGGAAAGCCGGCCCGCCGAAAGAGGCTCAGGCGGCAGGCAGCCAAGAGCTGCTCGCTCTGGCCCAGCCTGCCCTGAGGACTCACTGCTTCCTGCGAGCTCTTTTCCACGCTGTCAGCTTCCAGTTGTGTAGATCCTGTACTCGGAGGTGCCTGGAATTCAGCTCATGGCCGCAGCTAATGACCATGAGCTGGGTCCCTGCTGAAGACCTAATTTCCCCGAGTTTTATGGCATGTCTGCTAGTCAGCCATCTTCCCCGGAAGTCTCCAACAAAACCAATCTTTTCTTCAGAGATAAGTTGTATCTTCATCCTTGTTCAGTACACATTGTGTTTGATTTCTTAAAAAAAAAAAACTGCTGCTTTAATGTTCAGGTCTTAGGGGTCTCTGTACTTCTGCTTTAGGTTGTGTTAAAAATTGTTGTTGTCTGTCTGGCTTATCCTGTGTTGACTGATTGGCTGTGGTTATGATTCTCTTGTTTATCCCACCATTCTCTGTGGGGTTCCATATGGATCCTCCATGGTAGGTCTGGTGTGGCTGACCAGGATGTCAGCTACCGGCCTGTGGTTGGTTCATTGGTAGGGTTGGAAGAGTCACAGCTCGCTCACTGCATTCTGAAAGATACAAACAGAATCTCCATCGGAGAGTGAGATTAGTATAGGTTAACTTAGATACACATTTTCTGAATTAGCTAGATTCTATTGTTAGTAGCCTCTTTGTAAATCACTTGTATAGTGCATCTCTCTTTGGGGGCTCAAGAGTTTGGTTCCCAGTGTATTTTGCCCTGAGTCCCTCGTTCCAGTTAAGGGCTCCCCGTCACTGAGTGGATTATTTGGCCGAATTAAAAGCTGCTGATTGAACAGCTTTCAAATTCGGCCAATTTTCCACTTAGTGAGGGGGACCCCTTGTCTGGAACTTGGGATTCTGGGCGATAATCACCGGATCACATACTCTTGGGCTCCCAAGACAAGATGCACTGTGGGAGCGATTGACGGGGAGGCTACTGTCGTAGTCAGCCACACGCCGCTGGGATGAATCTCCAAACCACACACGATTTGGGGAGGAAAATTTATTGAACAGATCCAGGGGAAGAAGTTAAGGGAAAGCTGGCCTCCTTTCACAGATCCAAGCAGAGACAGACAGAAGCCCAGCACCAGCACCACAAGCAAGCACACTGTAACACACACTGATTCACAAAAATGCAGAATTCCAGGTCAGGGTTCCGGCTCTTCTTTTGCATATCTATCCTTAGTATTTTACATCCAAATTAGAAAGGGTCAGTCCCCAGGAGGCTAAGCCAAAGTGGTACTTCCTCTAGCCAGAAGCCTGGAGACAATTAATAATTTTAATAAATCCTTAATTCTTTTGGGGGACATTATTCAAACTACCACAGCTACTAAAAATAGAATCTAGGTAAACCAGAAATGTGTATATTTGTTAACCTACACTGATCACACTCTCCGTTGGAGATTGTGCTTGTATTTTTCAGGATGCAGTGAGAGAGCTGGGGCCCATCTAACTCTACCAACCAACCGTAGGCCGATACCTGAGATTCTGGCAAGAGAGGAGCCACCACAGTCATATCGTGGAGGATCCATATGGAACCCCACAGAGAATGACGGGAGGAACGAGGGATCCACAGCCACAGACATTCAATCTACACAGGATAAGCCAGTGAGACAGAAACCAACGATCTTCGACACAACGACCCCTAAACTCACAACCTTAAAGCAGCCTTAATATTCATCCACCAAGACTCAGGGAACTATGCGGAAGAGGGGGCGGAAAGATTGTAAGAGCCGTGGTGGGGGAGGACTATCTAGAGGCATGGCACTCTTCAGTAACAACACACTTGGGCCAGGAGGACCGGGCTGAGTACTAGGCTATCCAGGGTCCCCTGCCACAAGGACTGATCCAGATGGCCCACAGAGGAGGATATCCAGCTGATTTGGGATGGGGAGGGGGGCATTGGGGAATTGGGGATAACAACTCATTGTTTGCCCACTGAATAATGTAACTCATTATGGACAATAAATATATATTTAAGACTTTAAAAAAAAAAGCTGTTGATTGCCTCCCCCAGGCTTTGGCTCTTCCATTGCATAAGTGCTGCTTTCTTGGTTCGCTGTTCTCTCCCAGTAGGAATTGTGTTCAGCCTACTCATTGCGGCAGACTGCGTTTCATGTCATTGTTCTTTGTTTTCTCCAGCTGTCATTGACCAACTTCCCCTGGCAGCTTATGCAGTGCCTTCCAGCACTTCACTGACTACCATCTGGGGGCTGGTTACCATTCTGGTCCTCGCATGGTCTCTCAATGCTGATGGATGGCTTTCTGTGGTTTCTTCAGCAACAGGATCCTATCTCAGGCCTGGGGTGGGCATTCAAGAGCTTTGACAGAATCCTGTCTTGTTTTTGGTATCTCATGGTTCACTTTGGTCAACAGCTCAGTGAGGGAAGGAGCCAATGACTGGGACCAGGATTTGTTGGGAGGGAATGTGATAGAAGACCATGCACTCTGGAGCTGATGGCCTGGGTTCTGTTTTGTTGCTGCCGCTTATTAGTTGATGCTAGTGATGGAAAAGAGCCCATGTTACTGGCTGAGGAACAAGCTCAGGAAATCTTAATTTGTTTTAGTTTATGTCTATTTTTACCTCAGGAAATTGGGATTCAACACATGCATCTACCTCATTCATTTTATTCTCCTCCCTGATCTCTGATGATAATGCTTTTTTATGTTCATTGTTAAAATTGAGATTTTCTTTTAGGGCTTTTTAGCTTTTCTGAAAAGTTTACTAGTTTAGCATCTTTTATGCATGTTTAAAATAACAGATTTAGAAAAAATTACCTTACAATCAGTATAAATTAGCTTATCTTTTAGGTATAATTTCTGTAACTCTGTTTTTATTAAATAGAATGATAACTAATTATTCATATATCTCTCCTCCATAGTTGATCCTGAAAGAAGTTGACTCACTCTTGTATGTTGACACTGATATTCTTTTCTTACGACCTGTTGATGATATTTGGTTATTGCTAAAGAAATTTAATTCTACACAAGTTGCTGCAATGGCTCCAGAACACGAGGAGCCTCGAATAGGATGGTATAATCGCTTTGCTAGACATCCATACTACGGAGAAACAGGAGTGAACTCAGGAGTTATGCTAATGAACATGACACGAATGAGAAGGAAGTATTTCAAGGTAAGTAGTTGGTAAATAGGTTTCACCTTTTTTTTCTTGAAATTGTTTACTCTCCATTATAGTCATCTTTATTAAAATCTAGTCTAAGCTGGATATGGTGGTTCACACCTTTAATTCTGGTTGGAGAATCACTGAGTTTGAAGCCAGTCTGAGACTACATAGTGAGTTCCAGGTCAGCCTTGGCTAGAGTGAGAGCACACCTCAAAAAAAAAAAAAAAAAAAAAACCTCAAAAAACCAAAAGCAAAGAGACAATAATCTAAAATATTCAGAAATTTTTGATTTATCTAGAGTAGTTGGAGACAAGTGTATTCATGTCATTGTATAGTAGAACATTGTAATAGGTCACACCAGGTGACATTACTCACAGAGAAGTAGAAAAACAATGTGCCCAATAGTGACTGTCACTGCAAGCAGTTGTTGTTATTTTATAGTTGCATAGCTGTACAGTGAGTACTTGAGTATAAAGTGATATGTCTTGGGACAGTATGGACTCTGCAGCCCATAGACTCATTCAGATCTTGGCACCTTACTTAGTTCAGTGACCCTAGGCTAAGATTTAACTATTTCGGGCTTTTCTCTTCTGTAAAATGGAATGATAGCATAAAACCTGAAGATTAAAGGGATTAAGACAGTGTTTTACCATAATTATTGACGGATACAGTTTATACTGGAAGTTAACTTTAAGAAAAACTTTTATGCTTCTAATCTTTAAATTGTGATCAGTGAGTAGACTGTTTCACTGAGTATGCTATCCTAGTATGGCACTATATTCTGCTGTTTACCAGCTCCATGTGGACGGAAGTGGGGTCTGTAGTCAAGTCAAGCTGGTTTCATGCCTAGGCCCTGGCCAGCTGGTTAGCTTTCAAAGAAGGGTCATTTCTCAACTGAAAGTTGATAGTAAATGGATTTTCTAAGTTCCAAAGGGATGCATTTAAAATATCTGATATAGAGCATTATTTTTAAAGGTAGGTAAAATTAACTTCTGAGTGAATACCACCCTACACTGTTTGTTCTGTCTAATTAGGAACAGTATGCTAAGGGATACTACAAGTCTCTATATATGCTTGTAGGTACATATTTCTCCCTTCTGTGTGCCTGTCTAAATATCCGCCTCACTTGGAGTTTTGTTTTCCGGTTCTGTTCGGTTCTTTTGGTATGGGCAGTAGTCCTGCTCGCAGCCATCACCGCCACTGGTCAACATCTTAGTTTTACAAGTTTGTACACCTGTCACCTGTCATTGTATTGGGTAGCTTAACTTTTGTTCTTAGCTTTCCATGTTCTGAACCTTCACAAAATCTTGATGTTAATTCAGTTTTCTCTCTCAGAATTAAATAATGAGACTAATGCTAGGTTGACCTTTGCTGTTGCCTAACAACGAAAATCTTTCTTTAGTTTACTTTTAAAAATTTTCACAGACTATGTTTTACTGTGTGAAACAAGAATAACAACATGATTGCTACTTCCTTACTGTTAGACAGTGCTTGGTGATATTATACCAGAAGATGGTGCTGTAAGATTGTCTAATAAGAAATACTGGGACTTCTTAATAACTGCATTTGAAATTTCTAAAATTATGAGTGTTGCAAGTACTCTAGAGGTAATATAATGTGATTGGATTTTAAAGAATTAAAGTAGAGCAACATGATTTATAGCTTTTAACTTTACTTACTTAAATGCTATTCTTAAATACTTGAGTAGTTTCTTCCTCCCTGTTTCTCTTTGCTTCTAGCTTATTTTAAGCCAACTAGAGATGTATATAGGGGATAAATAATTTTGAAACTTTGAAAATTTTTTCCTGTTCCTTAAAATCTTTATAAAGAAAAAGATGAGCAGCCTTAATACTCATCCACCATGACTCAGGGAACTATGTGGAAGAGGGGGCGGAAAGATTGTGAGAGCCGTGGTGGGGGAGATTATCCAGAGGCATGGCCAGGAGAACCTGGCTGAATACTAGGCTATCCATGGTCCCCTGTCACAAGGACTGATCCAGACGACCCATGGAGGAGGTTATCCAGTGGAGTGAGGAGGGGAGGGCAGTGGGGAATTGGGAATAACAACTCATTGTTTGCCCACTAAATATTGTAACTCATTATGGACAATAAAAATAAATAAATAAATAAAAGATGAGCAGATCAATTGTGCATAAACTGAGTTGGTGAAATTTAATTTAAACTCACCATCCCTGTGTTCAAATAGCTCTATTCTTGTCCTGGCAGAACATATTTCCTTCATATTATTGTCATATATTGTATTTATAATTACTGAGAGCGTTCCATAAAATTTACTGATTATTTTTTTTTATTTTTTAAAATTTTATCTTTATTGTCCAAAATTAGGTACATTTTTTTAAAAATATATTTTTATTTATTCAAGAGAGAGAGAAAAATGAGAATGGGCCTACCTGGACCTTTTGCCACTGCAAATGAACTCCAGATGAATATGCCACTTTATGTTGTGCATCTGGCTTTATGTATGTACTGGGAAATTGAGCTCAAACTGGTAGGCTTGCAGGCAAGCACCTTTAACCATTGAGCCATCTCTACAGCCCCAAATATTCTGATTCTTGATGTGGTTTCTCATGTCTATTTTTCTTGATAGTTTCTATGTCAGTAGCAAACATTGTCCTGTTTTTCCCCTATTCTATATCTTCTGACACAGATCATAAATTTTAGATCTATAGCCATATTACTGAAGTTCAGATTGTTCCACACAGATCCATGAACATTGTCTCAAGATTGCTATCACTTGAAAAGCACACATTTATAACAAAGGCAGTATTGAAAATCGTTGTTTGCTTTGTTACTCAGTTTTGCCTTCCATGCCTGTTCAGATCCAACTGATACATTATAGTAAACTATTCAAAGGTTATAAAAAGTATCAATTTTACCTTGTTTTATAGCCCACAGCTTGATAGACAGTGATACCACATTTGTTAAGCTGTTGATATGCACTTGTGTCCTGATCCAAATATTTGTGTTGCTGAATCTTTTTGTTTGTTTTTGGAGACAGGGTCTCTATGTGGGGTTTTGTAGCCCTATGGCTTCTAGGTCATAGAAATCTTCCTGCCTCAACTTTCCAAGTGCTGGAATTAGTTCTTTCCTCTTTTTGGGGGGAGGGGATTACGATAGGGTCTCACTCTAGCCCAGGCTGACCTAGAATTCACTGTTAATCTCAGGGTATCCTTGAACTCATGGCAATCCTCCTACATGTACCTCTCAAATGCTGGGATTAAATGCATGTGCCACTGTGCCTGTCTTCTTTTCTCTTTTTGAAATAATTATAGAAGTTGTTTTTTCATATATGTGTCTGTAGTGTATGTGACGTGGTACGTTGTTTTGTGTAGTGTATGCACATGTGTGTGCAAATGCATGCACCCCATATGCATGTGTGTGGAGGCCAGTCCTTCATTATTCATCCATGTGGTTTTCTTGAGAGGGAATCATCTTCTGAACCTGGAGCTGCCTTTTTTTTCTGTCAGAGTGGCTGATCAGCAAGCCACAGCAATTCTCTGGTCTCCATTCCTCCATAGGACTGGGGTTACAGGTGTGCATGGCCATGCCCAGCTTTTATGTGGGTGTACAGGAATAAAACTCAAGGTGAATCAGGCCCGCTCAAGTTCTCTTTCCTGTGTGGCAGGTACTCTTACCCACTGAGCTATTTCTCCAGCTCCCCAAAATTTTACTTAACATCTTTTATTAGAAAACCCAAAGAATATAAGGTAGGCTCTTGGGCATCTGTTTCCTGTGTTCTCTGTACCTGTTCGTGTCCTGCCGTGCATTCTTTTATAAAAAATACTTAGTCTTGATTTTCTACCTACTGAGAGAAAGATTTGTCTTTGTACAGTTGTTAGAAGGATATTTAGCATATTCTAGGGTAGTATCTCAGTAGCTCATTACCAGCAAGGAACAGTCTGATGAACATTTTAGAAATCAGGTCATAAATGGATTATTGAAAGGTACTGTGGAAAAGAATGCTTTGTATGACAAGGGTACAGTATTATTTTTTATATAGTTGAAAGTATTTTCATTAGAGCACTTTAATTGTGCTGAAATAAATAGCTTATATAACAATATATAAAATAAAATATTTTTACTTATGTGCAAGCAGGGAGGGAGAATGAGCATGCTATAGCATCTTGCCATTGCAAGCAAACTCCAGACACATGCAACAGTTTGTGCATCTGGCTTTACATGGGTACGGGGGAATCGAACCCTGGGGCTATCAGACTTTGCAGGCAAGTGCCCTTAACCACTGAGCCATCTCCCAGCCCAGTGAAGCGTATATATTTCTAAGCATGAAGCTAATTGGTTGTAATAATGCGTTCTCATATTGGCAATAGATTTCCTAAAATTAGAACTGCATGTTTCAGCTTTCAAAATTACAAAATTATGCTTACAAACATTTAGTTCCTGTGCTGGGGAGATGGCTCAGCAGTTTCAGATGATTGTTTGCAAAGTAGGCCATCCTTAGTTGGATTCCCCAGAAAGGATTCCCACATAAAGCCTGGGTGCACAAAGTTGGCATATGAATCTGGATTTTGTTTGAGAGGACCTGGTGCCTTCTTCTCTCCCTTTCAAATAAATAAAGATACAAATTAATAAATAAATTTTAAAAATCAATTCATCAAAAATTATATATCAAGTAAAAAATAAATATAACTAAAGTTAAACACTAAAAAGGCAATGTGCTTTTCCAGTACTTGAGAGACAGAGACAGACAAGGCCAGAAAGTTTAAAGACTGTATCAAAATGAAAAGGAAAAAAAATGATAAAAGCAGGTTGGAGAGTTGATGGGAAGAAGTAAAAATCTGTCAATTTGTTTGTTTGTAGTATTTATGTTATCTGAAGGGAATGCGTTCTAAGACCTCCTGGGAAAGAATGAACAGATGTCCCCTTATACCAGATAGGGCACCAAGACTGATCAAAGATAAGGTTTCACTCAAAACCAGCTTGGTGAACCGGTGAGTTTAATTGAGGTTACTTAGAGGCATGGACAATTTACTAGTGGCTACACCACTGAAGAAAAGTCTTCCCTAGTAAACTGTTAACGGCTGATATATTCTTGGGGTTGGTGGGGCCTCATGAACCCCTCCCTCACATGTGAACATTAATGAGATCAATCTAGTGGGCAATCACAGCTGCTGGGAGTTCTAAGAAGGCAATGGCCACATTGGACAGCATTTCATAGTGCCAAATTTACACAGAGCTTTGGTAAAGTTTAATCACAGATTAGGCATGGTGAGAGATTAACAACAGTAATAAGAAAACAGAAAAATTATAGCAGCACACTATATAATAAAATTTATGTTGATATCTTTTGCTCTCAAAATAATCTCAGCCACCTTGCCCTAATATGTCAAGAATATTCAAAGAGATCTGGTGACATTCTCCTGTAATCTCAACACTTTGGAAGCAGAGACAAGAAGGATCCATTAGTTTGAAGATAGCTTGGACTGCATATTAAGATCTTGTCTTGAAAAAAATTTTTTTTGTCTTTTCAAAGTCCATTTTTTTCATTATTATTATGTAGAGACTGTATGCATACATCATGTGTTAGTACCATCACTTCCCTCCTCCCTGCCTTTACTCCACTGAGCGCCCTTCATACTGGGATTGCTGATATTCACCGTGGAATTGTGGGTTATGAATTACAAGAGCAGGAGTCAGTCATTGTGGGGGGCGGCAATGCCTCTAGATATTTCCTCCAATCCTCTGGCTCTGACATTCTTTCCACCCCCTCTTCCACAAAATTCCCTGAGCCTTGGTATGTGTGTGTGTGGGCTGTGTTTAAAGTATATTTTATGAGCTCTCAGCAGCCTGTGTATGTCTGCTTTTGTGTGTTTTGAGTGTCCTCAGTGTCTGTCTCCATCACACCAAAGTCCATGTCTAAAGTTAAGAATTTAGTAATTAATCTCTTCTCTTTTCTCCTGACTTACTAGTTTTATCACTGCTACATGGTGGCTTCAAATATTTTTTGCTACCATCTGTTCTCGCAGACGCCCTCCTCACATTAAGGGGTATTAATAACACTTGGTTTTGTAACAATCTTCATTTCTCCTTGTGACTCTATAATGCTTACTGAGAGAAGATAGGGGAGTTGGTATGCTCCGGATAGACCTGGATCTGACTCTAATGCTTTTACCACAGAATGATATGACGACTGTGCGACTACAGTGGGGAGACATTCTTATGCCACTGCTTAAAAAATACAAGTTGAACATCACATGGGGTGATCAAGATCTATTAAATATCATATTCTTTCATAATCCAGGTAATCATTTAAATTCCTTCATTCTTTGCATTTATGAAAGGAGTCACAGAATTGGGCAGAAAGCAGGAAATGGATTTGGGGATGAAGCTCACAGGCCGAGTGCATGCCTGCCATGTGTGATGACCTGAGTTTAATATCCAGTAATGGGGGTAGGGGAAAGACACATTTACTAGATTTTTACTTTCATTAATGGCTTTTACTTTTGAATATTGATTTGGTTGGGAGAAATCAAAATGCCAAGCATCATTTCCACTAAGACATATTTTTGAACAAAAATTTTGGCAAAACATTAATGCTGTAGGATTAGGGGGTGTATGTGGTATTGTTTGCTGATTGTAATTTTCTCTTCATGTAGAAAGCCTTTTTGTTTTTTCCTGTCAATGGAATTATCGACCAGACCATTGTATATATGGAAGCAACTGCCGAGAAGCAGAAGAGGAAGGCATCTTCATTCTCCATGGGAACAGAGGTGTTTATCATGATGACAAGCAGCCTGCATTTAGAGCTGTTTATGAAGCACTGAGAAATGTAAGGTTACCTTAAAAAAAAACCCACAAAACTTTTCGATTGAACAAACTTAGTTTTATGAAGAGTTTGCAAACATTGTGCATAGAAGCTGGCCATACACCTTTAATCCCAGCACTTGGACCTCCATGAGTTCCAGGCCAGCCTGAGACTACATAGTGAATTCTAGGTCACCATGAGCTAGAAGGAGACCTTACCTCAAAAACCAAAAAAAAAAAAAACCTGTGCAAAGAATTCAGATTGATGGAGGTCCATTATCCATGAGCATTTAGCCATTTGCTTATGTTAAGTTCTCTTTCTGTACATTGTATCTTTCTAAATCATTTGTTGGCAACTTGTGCACACTGTCCTGTTTACTCCTGAACACTGTCATGTGTTTTGGTATAAGACTAAGGACAGTATTATTAACCACATGCAGATATTAATTAAGCTCAGAAAATGTAATGTTAGCCAGGTATGGTGGCGCATGTCTTAAATCCATTTTCTTGGTCTTTTAGGAAACTGACATTGGTCACTCTCTGACAGTGATAACTCCTCCCCATCTTTTTTTTTTTTTAATTATTTATTTGCAAGCAGAGAGAGAAGGGTGGGGAGGAGTGGGCCAGGGCCTCCAGCTGCTGCAACCAGAGTCAAGATGCATGTGCCACTCTGTGCATCTGGCTTTACATAGGTCCTGTGGGGGGGGGGGGGAGTTTAAACTCAGGCTGGCAGGCTTCGCAAGCAAACATTTTATCTACTGAACCATTTCTACAGCTCCCCATTAAAAAAAATTATTGCAAGCAGAGAAAGAATGGGCATCTGAATGCCTCTTGTCACTGCAAGTGAATTACAGATGCATGCACCACCTTATTATGTAGGTACTGGGGCTTTAAACCTAGGCCAGCAGGCTTTGCAAACAAGCGCCTTTAACTGCTGAGCCTTCCACGGCCCTTGGCTTATTCATATTTCCTCAAGATTAGGTTCAGGATAGACACTACTTTTCTGAATCCCTAAGCATTCTGTGTGGGCAGTCTTGACAGGTAAACATGGCTTCTCATCTCTCTTCATTGATTTAGCATCCACTGTTGGTTTGTGCACAGAGCCTTGCCATAAAAGAAGGCTGAAGAAGTTATAATCTGTCAACTGAAGATCATTGTAGCAACCATGGACACAGTTTCTCAGAAAGATGGAGTGAAGGCAGGCCCAGGCCTGCTGCTTTTCCCTAGGACTTCTTTCTATGATTGCTGAAAGGTGCCACCCACATTGAGGGTGGGTCCTTACTTTCAGCTAATCCTCTCTGGAAATGCCCAAGATGTGTCTTCCAAGAGATAAAATCCTTTTTTGTAAGACAGCCATCACAGCTTCTAGGCCCTTTCAGTGACAAAGCTAGGGTCTGCAGAAACAGGCCCAGATACATAGATCAGTGTGTTCATCCTGCTGCCTCCAATTGCAGCCTAGTCCTACAAGGATCTTCTTATGTTCTGACTGAATTTTTTTTTGAGATGGTGTCTCACTCTAGCTCAGGTTGACCTGGAACTCACTCTGTAGCTCTAATCTGGCCTTGAATTTAATGATCCTTCTACCTCTGACTCCCAAATGCTGGAGTCATGTGCCACCATGCCTGGCTTTTTTGTTTGTTTGGCAGGGGGGTTATTTGTTTCATTTTTATTTTTTCTGGCAGGGCCTCATTCTAGCCGAGGCTGACCTGGAACTCATTCTGTAGTCCAGCCTGGCCTCAACTCATGACATTCTTCCAACCTCAGCCTCCCTGGTGCTGAGATTGAAGTTATGTACCACCATGCCTGGATTCTTCTGTATATCCCTTTTCAATTCTGCAGTTAGAATTTAAACTTCTAACATCAACACATTACTTTTTTTGCTTAAACCTATAACTAAAATAACTTCAGAAATGCTTCATTCATACAATTACCTGTTTTCCTTTTCCCTAATCCTAGTCTTCTCAGGAAGGTTCAAGATTTTGTTCCAGTCCGTTAGACTGTCTCTACTCTGGACTTAGACCAGGGTGTGTACCCAATGCAGGGCTCAGAATTATCTATGTTCTTTTTCTCATCCTTTCAGAATGCTAATTTTATTTTAGATATGGTTGGGTACATGTGTCTGGAGTTTATAGTGGCAAGAGGCACTGACATGTCTATACTCACTCTCTGTCTGCCTCTTTTTCTCTGTCTTTCTCTCAAATGAATAAATTTTTTTAATTTAAAAAGCATTTTAATTAATTTATTTGCAAGTAGAGAGAGGTAGAAGACAGACAGAGAGAATGGGTGTGGCAAATGCCTCTGGTTGCAGTAAGCAAACTCCAGATGCATGGACACTTTGTGCATCTGGCTTTATGAAAGTACTGGTGAGTATAACCTGGGTTATTAGGCTTTACAGGCAAGCACCTAAACCCATGAGCCATCACTCCAGCCCAATAAAATATTTTTTAATATTTTGTTTTATTTTATTTTATTTTGTTTTATTTTTGTGTTTTTGAGTTAGGGTCTCGCTCTAGTCCAGGCTGACCTGGAATTCAGTCTCAGGATGGCTTTGAAATCAAGGCAATCCTCCTACCTCTGCCTCCCGAGTGCTGGGATTAAAGGCGTGCACCACCACGCCTGGCCAATCATGGCCTACTCATGCCCATTTATTGATTGGTAGGGTAGGCTTTTGGGGGGGGGTGTTAATTTTTGCAGTTCTTTATGTATTCTAGATAGTGTTCTTGGTCTGAAGAGTAACTGGTGAAGATTTTTATCCCATTCTGTATGCTGGCTGTTTCTCTGTTGATGATTTCCTGTTGTGCAGAAGCTTTTGAACATCATGCGATTCCTATTTGTCTATTCTTGGCAGTGATTTACTGAGCTCTGTGCTCAGGAAGTTCTTGCCTATTTCCTGAAGTGTTTGCGCTTAACAGCCACAGCATTTCATGTTTGTGTGTGTGGAGCATGTATGGTGAGGTGTGTGTGCATATGCATGTGTGTGTGCAGATACATGCACTCTGTACATGTTGGGTGTCATCCCTTTTTTGCTCATCTGCTTGTTTCCTTGAGACAGGAACCTCTCACTCAACCTAGACCCAGTATTTCTTCAGCCCCCATACCGTGCAGAACTGGGGTTACAGATGTGAGTGGTCACTGTTTTTCACAGGTGCTAGGGAATTAAAATCACATGGTCTCAGGCACTCATGTTTATGCAGCAATGTTCTTAATTGATAAGCCACCTCTCCAGCCCTCACATTTCAGAATTTAAATTAGGGTGTTTGATTCATTTTGAATTGATTTTTTTCTTTGTTCAGGCTGAGAGATAGGGATCTAAATATGTATTCTTGTGAAAGTGGCTATCTACTTTTGCCAGCACCAGTTATAGAGTAGGCTGCCCTTTTTGCTACCGTATGTTTAACAATTTTGTAAAAAATTCGATATAAGCTATAAGCTTTGTGGGTTTTTCTTTCTGGGTCTTCTGTTTTTCTGCCATTACTATGCTGTTTTTGTCACTATAATTTTAGAATAATTTGAGGTCAAGTACTATGATACTTGCATCTATATTCTTCTGCTTAGGATTACTTTGACTATTTTTATGTAATCTGCAGTGTTTCTATATTGTTGTAGTTCCTGTCCCGTTACTGGGGTAAAACACCTAACCAGAAGCAACTTATGGGAGAAAGAGTCTACTTCAGTTTGTAGTTTCCATGGCAGGGAAAGCATGGCCTTTGCAGGAAGTGGGCTCCCATATTATCACATATCTAGATGGAAGTAAGTAGTAGTTTTCAGTGCCAGCCTAGGAGCTGGGCTCTAAACATCAAGGACTAACTCAGTGACACACCTCCTCCAGCAAGGCTCCACCTCCCCAAAGCTCTGCCAGCTGGGGATTGAATATGAGGCCTAATCATAAAGGCTTAATCACACAGATATAGGGGAACGTGCGGTCAAACTACCACACATATGAATTTAGGATTTTTTTTCTAGTCCTGTGAAGAAGAGAGTCTTTAGAATTTTGATGGGGATTGCATTGACTTTGAAGATTACTTTGGATAGTATAGTATATCTTCAAGTATTAATTTTGCCAATCCAACATGGTATGTCCATCATCTACTATCTTCTTCAATTTCTATTTCAGCATCTTAAAGTTTTCATTGTAAAGGTCTTTCACATGCTTGGTGTCATGGTTTGATCCAGGTGTCCCCCACAAACAAATGAATGTGTTCTAGATGATCAATCCCCAGCTGACAACAGTTTGAGTATTAGGCCCTCACTGGAGCTGTGTTGGGGGCAGGTTTATGGGTGTTATAAGCCAGCTTCTCCTTGCCAGTGTTTGACACACCTTCTTGCCACTGTTTGCAGTGCTATGGAAGAGGTGATGCCATTATTTTCCCTGCCATGATGGTGTCCCCCCTCGAGTCTGTAAGCCTAATAAACCCATTCCTCCCAAACAGCTTTGGTTGGGTTCTTTCTATGCAACAACAGAGAAAGGTTGACTACAACATTTGGTTAGGTTTATTTTTAGGTAATTTATTTATTTTGGAGCTATTGTGAATAGGATGTTTTTCCTAATTTCTTTCTAAGCAATTTCGCCATTGGCATATATAAATGCTATTGATTTTTATTATTGATTTTATCCTGAAACTTCACCAAAATTTTATCAGATCCAAGTTTTCTGGTAGAGTCTATGCTGTCTTAAGTATAGAATCATGTTGTCTGCAAATAGGCATAGTTTGACTTCTAAATTTCTATTCCTTTTATATCTTTCTCATTGCGTTAGCTAAGGCTCCAGGCACTATATTAAACAAGAGTGTGATACTATGAACTTTTTCTCAGGAGAGGTGAACAAATGTCTACCCCACTCAGATAGGCAGTAATGACAGAACCAAGGACATGATTCCACACAAGTGTGCTTGGTGAACCAGTGGGTTTACTTGAAGTTACAGGAGCATCGGTATAGATTACTTACAGGTGGACAGGCAACTTAGGAGTGGCTAGACCATTGAAGAAAATGTCTTTCTTATTCCATCCAATTGTCAAATGACCATAAGTCGTAAGGGATGGGAGGGGCCTTGTGAGGACCCTCTGCCCCCAAGAAAGTTAATAAACCCAATCTGGTGTAGTTGCTGACAGTTCAAGAGGGCCATGACCAGGCCATGACCCAAGGACAGCATTCCACAAGTGGAGAGGGTGGGTACCTTTGTCTCATTCCAGACTTTCTCATGATTTCTCCACTTAGTATTATACTGGCTATAAGTTTGTGGTATGTTCTCTCGGTTCCTAGTTTCTTCAAGACTTTTATTATGAAGGCATATTGAATTTTGTCAAATGCTTTTTTGCATCTATTTAGATGATCATTTTTGTCTTTAAATCTCTTAATATGAATGTGCTTCATTTGTACATTTGCATATATTGAGCCAACCTTTTATCTATCTGGTGAAAACAACTTGGTTGTGATGTGTGATTTTCTTTCTTTTTTTTTTAAGAGCAATAGCTTTATTAGAAAAATAAAATGAATATCCTCATCTTCTGTTGTAGGATATGTAAGATATGACTCCTTTCTATTCCACCTGGTGTACTAAAATGTTAAGTCTACTCTCCAATATGCAAGTTGTTCTTTTCTCAAGATCTTACACTTCATTCAAGTTTGTGTTGAGCATTGAAGCTGGAATGGAGGTTCATTTTCCTCAAGTCTCAAGTCATTGCTGGACACTGGACCTTTGAGCCAACTTGTTACTGCTGACAGAACCAATTTTAACTCTTTTTCCATTCTTTCTTTTATTCTGGAGAGATCAGTAGGCATCTTAAGGAACAATGATTTGTTATCAGGACAACCTTGTTCTGAGTCCATCTCCAGAGGCGAGCTGCTCAGGATGGGTTAGTAGAAAATGTAGGCCTTACTTGTATGTAATAAGCCCGTCGGCCTTTTCTAAGCCTCTGGCCCACTTGATGTGTGATTTTCTTAATGTGATCTTGAGTTAAATTAGCAAGTGTTTTGTTGAATATTTTTGCATCTAAGTTCATCAGGGAAATTGGTATTTTGGCTTATGCGTTGTGTGTTTATCCTGGTTTGGTGTGGGGCCATATTGATTTTGTAGAATGAGTTTGGACGTGTTCCTTTCTCTGTTTTGTGGAACAGCTTGAGAAGTATTGGTAATAGATTTTTCTTGAAAGTTTGCTAGAATGTAGCAGTAAATCTGTCCAGCCTGGCTTCTCTTTTTGGGGAGGCTTTAATTTCTGCTTCAGTCTAACTTGCTGGTTTCTTAGTTATTGTTTATCAACTTGATTAATTTTATAAGAAGATTCTTGATAAGTTCATTTGGGCTATAGTAGTCTTATACATTAACTTTTAAAACCAACATCATTTTGTTGGTTGCTATCGGTTAGAATTGATTTATTGTCCTCAAAATTCACATTAAAATTCAATTGTCAAATGGAATGATCTTGGGCTGGACAGATGGCTCAGCGGTTAAGGCACTGGGTTCCAGTGCCTGAGGCCCCCGATTCAATTCCCCAGTACCCACATAAGCCAGACCTATAAGTTGGTGGCCCTGGTGCTTGCGCTCTCTCTCTCTCTCTCTCTCTCTCTCTCTCTCTCTCTCTCTCTCTCTCTCTTTCTGCTTGAAAAATGAATAAATAAAATATTTTTTTTTAAATGGGATGGTCTTGAGAGATAGTGAGGTCTTTAAAAAACAGTCAAGTCATTGAGACTTTACCCATATGAATTTTTAATTTTTGAGTCTTGTCTGGGGGAGGGTGTTTCTAGATGTAGCCAGGCTGCCCTCAAACTTTCTGCCTTCACTTCCCTGTGCTGGGAGAATAGGTGTGCACTACCACACCTGCCTGTGAGAGATTTCCCTTTTGTTTGTTTTATAATTTTTGGAAATTGTATTTTTAGAAACAAAAATATATTGCCCCTGCTCTAACCCCATACACCTTTTTCATCCTTCTTATTTTTATAGTATCATTTTGTCTAAGGTGGAATGATAGCAGCAGATCTTTGTATTTCATACACCTCAATGGGTGCATGACCAGGTCTGTGAATATGTTAAGGACCATAACTTGGGGCAAATACATGAGCTCTGTCACTGTTGGCTCATTCACTGCTCCTCAGAGAGAAAAGTACTTGTGACTGTCAGCTCTCATGTAGGTGTGCTTTCGGTTCTTCTAGACTACTTCGTGGCTGTGTAAATGAAGCATGAACATTAGAAGTGTTAGTTTGGCCCCAGTGTTAGGGTGAGAAGAGATACTAATGACCCCTGTTCACTGGGTTTCATTGTTTGCTGGTGACTAAAAACCTCTGGTCTGGAAGCATGAAAAAGATCAACACAAACACAACCATTTGTGGCAGTATACTTGGGCTGATACACTTGAGCAGTTTTCAGAGAAGCCTCAAAGAAGTAGAGTGTTTGCCGTGGGCTCTGGAGAATGAGGAGGGGTTTATCAGATGAGTGCTAGTCTGGCCTGAGAACTTCCTGAGAACCTGTTCAGAGGCTGTGGCAGGGCCCCTGGAGAGGCCAGGCATTGAGTGATGATGAAATTGATGCATCACCAAATCAGTTTCTCAAAGTTAGTAGTGGACAAAGTGCTAATAGCAGAGTAGGCTTAGTTTTTGTGCTATTTGGTCAGTTTTTGTTGTTGTTCTATAAACTTTACAGATAAAGTTACTAAATAATTTATGTTACATTCACTGAAGAATTAGAAAATTTAGTGTTGATTTTAATATAGCCTTTTATACCTTCAGAATATAGCCTCTTATATCTTCAGAAATTAATACCATATTTTAATAATGCTTTATTATGGGTTGTCATTAGGTGATAAAAATGAGGGAAAGTGCTTTTAGGGTCCTAAAAGTTCACAGGATAGAAAAGAAATACATTATATAGAAATGAAATTCTTTTGTTTCCTTTGAGCATCTGTTATTAGAGAATTAAATCTCTAGCTTCATTTTATTTTTCCCTTTTGACATATATATATAAAACATACCTTTTATATAATATATCTTTTCTAATCTGAAAAATAGTTTTAGGTTGATTAGTTATATTTGCTTTTAAAAATATCCTATTTTTAAATGATTTCAAATGTTGAGTTAATGATATTTTTTTGTTTTGGTTCTGTTAATGAATGACAGCTTATATGTATCCTTTTTTCAACTTAATGAAATTAATCAGTCTTTTATGGTGTTCTTGCTTTTTGTTTTATCTTCCCTTATCTATAATTCAGTGAGTATAATTTTTGAAACAATGGTGCCCAGACAAGGGTATTTATGCAAACTTCAGACAGCTTAGTCATAATCTTGGACTGCAGAGAACAGTTATGAATTACAGGATGTGAACCATCTTTAAAATGTGAATACTGTGTCTGTTGCAGATCATCACTTTTACAGTTACACAGTAGTTAAGTAGTAGGTGTTCAGTAAATAAAATATGTGTAAATTTGCAAATTCAGAGTGGGAACAAAACATTTTATGGCTCTGTAAGATATTTTCTGTTCTGCGTGTTTTCATTCTGAATTATTATGTCCTTCATGTCTCTGTAGTGCCTTGGATTTACTTCACACCCTGCTTAGATTTGCATAATCATCTCTACAGAGGAATCCTGAGTGTTTTCTTTCCACAGCATCTCCCTCTACTCAGTGATTTGTTGGATTTTGAACTGTCATTTTGCCATGTATGTTCTTTGAAAATGCCTCAAGTTGCCTGATTTGTACTATCATAGCCTCACAATTCATTTACTTCCCTTTAGCTAACAGTCTTACATGTAAAGCCTGACATTCCTAAAAGTTTGTGTGCTAGGTGTTGGGAAGGGCTTCTCAGAGTAGACAGTATGTGGCCTGAGCTGTCGGGATGATGAATGAGTACTAGGCCTAGAAGGAAAGATAGAGGTGAGGCAGGCAGAGCAGAGAGAAGCCTGCTGTCAGGAAAGGGCACATGTGGTCTTTAAGAGAGAGACACAGATGCAAGTTGTATGTTGTACAGCCCTGTAGGCCTGCAGATTTTCTGAGTGGCAGAATGTAGTGCTTTTAGGCAATATTCAGGTAGGTAGAAATTCTGATAATTAGACCGAATGAGGTCTAATTTGTAAGATTTTACTTTTGTTTCAGAAAATATTCATGAAAAGACTTCTTTCTAGTGAAGGAAAAGAAAAATTAGCTGCAAACACTGAGAATTAAATCACATGGAAACAAATAACGTCAATCTCAAGTGCCTCATATCCTCAGTATTTTCAGCAACTTGCCCTGATTTTTTTCATTAAAAACATTGATATATATGATAATACGTTATGCTTTTTATCCCCTCTCCCCTGCTCCCGTTACCCTGGGGGCCCTCCTCAGTGGGAATACTGTATTCATGTGGAGTTCTAAAGGCCTCAGTCAGTCCTTGTGGGATAGTGGGGTGGGGGTGGGGTGCATTCAGGAGATTTCTACCCACTCTGCAGCTCTTACACTCTTTCCATCCCCTCTTCCACAATGTTCCCTGAGGCATGCCAGGCCTGTTGGCAGTCTGATTAAGTGTTGAGTTCTCTGTAGTCTCTGGATTTCTGCTTTGATAAGTTTTGATTGATCACTGTGTCTGTCACCATCCCTCTGGATCTGGTTGTCAGGCTAGCAGGAAGAGCAGTATTCATGTCGCTGTTTCCTCTGCAATTTCTCCTGGGCCCTGGCAGATGTGGTAGAGATGGCATGTCTTGTGGTTGACTTGCCATGATTTTCAAATGCCTTTACAGTATTTTCATTTTCTTTTGATTGTGTAGTAAGAACAAACAAAGCAAGGCAGCAGTTACCTTTTCATTTCTGGAGACAACACCAATCAGAAGCAGCTTTTATGAGAGGAATGGGTTTATTTCTTCATGGTTTCAAGAGGAGGTTTCATCATAGTGAGGAAAGCTTGGCAAGATCAGACACAGGGTATCCCATTTCCACAGCAGCAGGGAGATAGTGGAATGTGAGTTTGCTAACACTTGCAGGTGGGGCTGGATTATAAAATCCCAAGGCCTGCACCCAGTGACACACCTCCTCAGCAAGGTCCACCACCCAAGGCTTCACCAGCTGGCAATAAGTATGATTCTTAATCACAAACACATGAGATTTGGGGACATTTTGCATTCTAACCACCACAAGCAACAACAAAAACAGCACAAAGCAGTTTTGTCTACCATTACTGTGTGTCTGATCTAGGCGCTCAGGTGTGTATTCTCTAGACGCTGGGGTGCTCCTTGACAGTGTCTTTGATGCAATTTACCTTGTTCAACTTTTTAACTTCAACATAAGGCATGTCCGTACATGCAGCAGAGCACTGGTTTCATTTTCCTGCTGTTCACTGAGCTCCATTCTTCAGCAGAACTTTGAAGGACAGTGCATATTTTGTTCACATGTAGAGAGAAGCCCTGCTGTGCACTTTGAGGGTGGTCACTAGGTTTGGATCCTGGCTCAGCCAATCCTAGGATGATAACTAGGGAAATTCCCATTCCTGGTTTCAGTTGGAGATAACAACATTATCTACTTTATGTAGGTTTTGTCCAGCTTAAACGCATTAATACATACCAAGTTTTCGGAATGGCACCTGGCATGTAGTGACTGCTCTGTGCTGTTTGTTCTCCATTGTAGTTGCAGTACGTTGTTCCTAGCTAAGCTTCCCCTTCCCTTCTTTGTTTTAACTTCTTGTGCGTGTGTTCAAAACAGTTGAGTCCAAGAGTAATGGTTTCCCATAGTTAGTGCTCCCAGATTTCTAGTTCATGAGGTACTAAGGTGTAGGAGTCTCCTCACATTTCCACCGATACAATCATCCTCTTGCTTTGCTCCTCCACATTTACAAAACTTAGGGTAGCACTCTCCCTTGGGAAACTAATGAGTGTCCTTTGTGATTTTAATTTGCAGTGACTTCAAATGTTCATGTTTTATACACTTCCATCTTTTTAAGTGAAAATATACCTACTTCAAAATACTAAACTTACGCGTAATTGAAAATATTAAGATAAAAAGTTATTTCCACTTAATAACTTCTGTAGTGTTCCAAAATATATTCCTTGGGATGGATGGCTATATCTACTTATCTGTGTATGTGTGTGTGCATATATATATATATATATATATATATATATATATATAAATCAGTAGAAAAGGAATACGCTGGAAATAGTACATTTTGAAATTGCTGGGTACCAAAACATTTAACCAACATGTGTCCTGGTTTATTTTGTAGACTGTGCCAGTAAGAATCCCCATGAAAAGTACATATTTAGCAGTTCTCATGTATATTTGTCCTTGATTACCTTTACATTACAACAACAAATACTTGAGATAAGTTGGCTTATGATTAGGAAAGGTTTGTTTCAGCTTATAGAGATTTCAGTCCCTGGTCCCCACTGCCTGTGGTAAGGCATGAAGCTGTTCAACCCCATGGCGGTGAGGAAACAAGAAAAGGAAGAGAAAAAAAAAAAACAGGAGGAAAAAAAAGAATGCTCCCAAGACCTTCCCTCCTTCCACTAGACCCTACCTCCAAAAGGTTCCACCACTTTCCAGCAGCTCCATGGGCCTGGGACCAAACCAGCACATGGACCTTTTTGGGGGCACATATCCACAGTAAGATACAGAGAGGGCTCTTTTGGGAGTGCCGGACTATAACTATAATGAACGTTGCTTTCTTCCTACTCTGTGTCTCTACCTCATTCCTTTCTAGTCAGCACCCGCACTGTTACCAGAGATTTTCAGTGGAGTGGGGGTGAGATACATGGATAATACCCCCCTTTTAAATTAGTGCTGCTTTCTGCTTTCTAGTTTGTCCAGACAGTTTCAGTTGGACTTGGTCATCTTCTTACACCAATAACTTTTGGCTGGGAATGCACTGCTTCTGTTACCTAGCTCTGAAAAGTTTTCCTTGCTTCCTCCAGAGATTGACCATCACTATTTCCTCCCTTTAACAGTTCTGTGGAATTCATTGAAGATATTTGTTGAGCATGTAATTTTGTGAAAGAGCAAATAGAGGTTGTTAAATTCAACTGATTGAAGAAGTTATATGTGTATCATTGTGTTTTTATTTTTATTTTTCTCTAGTGTTCTTTCGAAGATGACAGTGTTCGTTTGTTATTAGAACCTTTAGAATTAGAATTGCAGAAGACAGTCCATACCTACTGTGGGAAAATTTACAAAGTATTTATCAAGCAACTGACAAAAAGCATAAGAAACCGCTATGACAGACCACGAAAGGAAAGGTGATTCTTCAAACTGCTAAATTAAATGGATAAAACAACAAAGTATCAGAGGAAGAGTGTGAAGAAGTCTTGGAAGAAAGTATTTAGGAAGATATTTTATCTCCAGAATAATCTTTTTCCTGAAGAAGTTAAAAGCAATATATTCATATAATGAAGATTAAGTTAAAATCTTGGGCTCCAACAATAAGACAGTTTTGATCTCTGATATTTTAGAATATTACTTGGTATCATTCCAGTATTGATAAAACCATGAAGTCTCAGCTCTAGCATGCGGAGTTATGCTGGCTCTTACTCAAGTGAGTAGGAACAGTAGGAGTGATGGATGGAAAAAATGTACCTCATACCAAATGGAGACATTCAAGCTGTGAGTAGAGCAATAATACTGTTATGTCAGCACTAACCTCACTTTAAATGTGTGAGAAAAGGTTTACAGGAGCAGAACAGTTCTGTTTCTCAAGAAATGTGATGTAACCAATGTAACAGTTGACAATCTGTGTACCTTTATACATTTCATCTCTGTTCTACAATGCTTTGTGACAATCATGCTTAAAATTAAGTTTAGGTTTTAAGTAAGCTGCACATTTAAAATATTAGCTATAAAAGAGGGACCATACTGAAAAATGCAAGGAGTGTGTGTGTGTGTGTGTGTGTGTGTGTGTGTGTGTGTTTATGCATGTATGGTGAGAGAGAAATTTAGTCAACTTGTATGTATTAAACTACCTTGCCAAACCTAAGCGCTAAGATATTTGAGGACTTTTTTTTAATGACTTTAAGTGAAAAAATTTCAGCTTTACTGGGCATTCTGGAAGTAAAACATAATATGTTGACAATAATGTGAGAACTTTGATAGTAATATGATGATGGAAAATACAATGGACCAAAATGCATAAGCTATAATACTTCCTGTGATTAGTAATTTTAGCTACAATGGAAGAGAGAAAAGTGGCTTATTTAGACTTTTCTTCTACCTCAAAATGGCTTTATAAGATTTTTTTGAAGAAACATTGCATGGAGCCTTATTTTAAATTTGACATTTTTGGTGGATAATTTGGATTAAGGATATTTATATTTAACTACAGAAAAAGTAGTTTTGGGGTAATGTGCATATTCCTCTTTTTAAAAACTGAAATTAATTTTCTTAAATCTTGAAGATATGAAAAATATTACTCCTTGTCATTCTTGACTTGCTAATATAGCCATGGATTCTGAGCAGTCAGCATGTGCCATGCTGGGCACATATTGCTTACAGTGCTCCATGCTTATATGCTTTGACACTGTAATGCTCAAGTGGAGCACTCCTGAAGATCATGGCCTTTGGAGTATGCATGAAGAAGCAATCAGTGCGGTTGTCACCTGTCTTCCGAAGCTTAGCCGGGGACAGATTGAGAGAAAAACGGTTTAGAAAACAAAAGTTGATCTCCTTTTTTTTAAAAGTTGATTTCTTGTAGCCCCTCAAAAGAGAGCTGATAACCCATCAGTACTCTTTGAACAGATAGCAATAGTTGAAGAGCTTGTTAAAAATGGATATCCTGAGTTTCACCATTTGGAGAGACTGGTATACTGATTAGGAAGGAGTCTTCAAAAAAAATTTTTAATAAAGAGATTTTAGACTTACACAAAAAAAAAATGGATGAAAGCTTTATAGCACAGTGGTAGAGTGCTTACCTAGCATGTTCAAGTCCCAGTACCACAAAAATAAATTTTAAAATCCCACAGAAGTAGAGAGCCTAATACAGTGGTACTTAGCGTTCATATTTAGCACCCATCAGTGTCTGTGTACTATCTTCACTTCTGTCATTTTGTTTCACTGCAGAAACACCATACAAGTCCTTAAGCAAATCTGTGTGTGTCAAGCTTGGTGCAAATGCACATGACGGGGTGATTTCTATTTTTAACAAGTTCCTCAGGAGATTTTGAAGTCAACTAGTTTGGGATCCACTGGAACTTATTTTGCCAACTTTAAGGTTGAAAGTAGGATGTCACAGTTCATAGCACAGTTGGTAAATTATAAATGTGATTTAGAGGAAGAAGGTGGGGTTATCGACAAGATACAAATTTACATATATTCTTTAGGGTTTAATTTTCTCAGTAGATGGAGACTCAGCCCAATGGGCCTCCAGTGCGATTGGTGGGATTGTGTAAATGGGTCATAGTTAGCCAGCTGGACTGTGCCATGGACTTCCTTGTGTTTTAGCCTGTTGACAGTGACCCACAGTCTGCTGGGATCAATCTAAAGGTTCTTTATCTGGCTCGATTGAGCATTTTACCATAAATTGAGTTATGGTTTAAAAAAAAAACTACTTTTTATCCTAAAATCAATGACATTACAAAATGTTTAAACTTATTTTTGTGAATGTTATTTTTAGACAGTTTCCTTGAGAATTCTTAAGAGTTATTGAGGTTATAGCTAGACAACATGTATTTGTCAGTAGTCTTTCATAAAACATAGTGTATCTGTGCAGTTTATATAAATTACCTATTCTTTGTGTATTAGAACAATTCTGACCTTGAAGTAGCTCTGTGCTACCAACATGCCAAAGTGGAAAGACTTCAGAATGCATTCAGACTTCATTTGAATAATGACATCTTAAAAAGAATTTAGAAAATACATTTTGTGACTTAAGAAACCACATATCTTTTCTCCTTAATGAAGAATAGTTCACATTATATGAGGTCCCTGTCACTCATATTAGAGCCTGAAACCTGTGACTGCTCTTGTTGCACTCAGGTCGCCTTCAATTAGATGGTGTGGAGTAATGACAAGAAGCCAAGCTGGGAACTAGATCTGGGTTGCTTACTTGCTTAGGCCTCAGGCATGCCACTTTCTCTGTGCCCTAGGTACTTATTTATGCACAGTAATATGCCTTTCAAACCTCATTAAGAAAATGAGAGTACACAGAAAGTACTCCCTTAACTCCTCGTGCCACACTTAGTGCTTGTGAAGTTGTTTGGCCCTGTGGTCAATCTTCTGATGCTCTAACCTCCAGTGTGGATTTGCTGATACCATGTAAGGAAGAGAAAGTAGAGAAGAAAAGAATGATGTGAATGAATAATGAGAAGGAAATGAAAGGAAGTGAAATGGGAGAGGAAAAAGAAAGATGTAAGAATGGCAAAAGGCAGGGTAAGAAAAGATGGAATGGCAGTGGGAAAACTGAGAAGTAGAAATAGAGAGAATGGGGTGGAAGCAGGTTTTTGTAAGCAGTAGCCTTCCTCCCTAGGTCATGGCCCTAGTCCTCAGGGCCAGGAGAGGTCCTGCTTCGATGAGGGATCAGCAGCCAGCCTTTTTGATTTGTGGGTACTGAACATGGTTCTGGGTGACCCTGCTCACTAATCATTTAATACTAATGACTGGACTTTTTTTCTTTTTACTGGGTTCCAATCTGAGTTAAGAGAGTGCTGTGGAAGAAACACAAATGCTTTCTTTAATGCTGTCCTTTAGTATTCGGGTGTTGATTAGGATTTGGTAAGTCTAACCGCATATTCTCCAGGGAGGGGACTGCTTCATTAGGTTGCAAGGGACCTGGGAATCTCTGTAGCGGTTTTCCCAATGATACTGATGTTGACAGGAGGTCAGGTTTGGAAATCTCATCCTGTCTTGAATGGCAGGTGGAACAGTAGGTCACATCGATTTGTTCCTTAGTAGGGATATTTTCAGTTGAACTCTTACAAGTGTATTCAAGAGAACAGGAGATGGTACAAACACTAAAAGAAAACCAGTAAATACATTGTCTTCCTTCCAGATGCTTCACTGTGAGTGATCAATAGTGTAGTAATATTCAGAACCTCAGAAATAGTTTAGAAAGATTCTTGATCTGTCTTTTAAAATAAAAAAGTAACCTTTTTGGTTTCTTAGAACAGAGAAAGGTTACATAATATGTCAGGTGTGGGTCCAGTTACCCATTTATTCAATGCAATTTCAAGTGTCTTAAAGTAGTCATTGCCTTCTTACATTTTAATCTTTAATAAAAGGTCTGTGATGATTTGTACTTTAATAGCATCCTATAGCAATGCCTTTTGCCTCTTAAAGCCTGAGCAAACTTTTTTGATGTTTTTTTGTGTCTTTTATTAATTGAACATCAAAGCTAAAGTAGTTTTTAAAACTAACATAAATTTAAGGTAGGAACCTAAGAGCTGTTAAAAGAATTGTGAAGGAAAACTGGGCATGGTGGCACATGGCCCGTTACCACAACACTTGGGAGGCTGAAACAGACTGCAGATTCAAGGCCAGCATGGCCTTCCTGTATGTTGAGACCCTGTCTCAGAAATCAAATATAAATACATAAAGGGGATTAAGAAAGAAAAGCCAAAAGTTTATGATGGTACTCAAATGGTCAGTAATGGAAGAATCATGAGAAAAACTATCATATGGGTCTGAGCAAGTAAAAATTAATTTAAAGTTGGGGCATGTGGCTCATGCCTTATAATCCCTGCACTCAGGAGGCTGATATGCGAGGCTCACCATGAGTTTGGAGCCAGCCTGGGCGAGAGTGTGACTCTGCCACAAAAATAGAAAAAAATCAGTTCAGACTTCCTTTGGAATACTTGTCACCTCATCTCTACTAAGAATTCCAAGTATTTCATGGGATGGTTTCCTTCTATAAACTAATTTTTGCAAACAAAAGAGATGTTTGCGAGGAATTTCTCTAATACTGTGAATGTTATTTGGTGGGTCTGTGGTCCAACACATCACTGTCAAACATGAGAACTGATGTGGAGCCTCTGCCTGCGGATTATGTATACAACTGGAATTTATAGAGCACATTCACACAGAGCTCACCATGACAGTTCATCTAACTAAAACTAGCTAAGAGGATGTGGCAGCCTTAGTGCCATTTTCAAAGTAAATTGATTTTGACTCTGATAGCTATGTTCATTTAACCTTTGTGTAATATCACTTCAGGGAATATTGTCATATTTTTCTTGTGCAAAAATAATCCAGAGATGGTGGTATTGCTGCAGGGTGTGTCAGCCATGGGGAATTCCACAGAGTGTGTTTGTGTCACACAATGGTCATCAGTGCCTGAGAGCTGGACCAGTGGTTCTTGACAGAAGACCCAGGAAGGAGAGGGTAGAAATCGGACTGGAAAAGGTTGCAAGTGCTTCACTTTTTCCAAGCATTTTGCATATATGTATTAATATTTTTAGTAACAGTAGTTCTAAATTTGTAGGAAGGCATCATGGTATAGAGATTACTACCTTTAAACTCCTTTTTAAAACTTTAAATGTTTTGGTTTAGGATAATGTGAATATCTTCTCCCAGTTATTATTTTTTTTGCATTGTAGAAGTTATTAGAGGGGAGTATAAAACTCTAGATTTGGGTCTGACCTGAAAGGAGTGAGTTGTTTCATTTTATTTTGGAGGTGTTCAGCTCATCTTCCTCTGGTGAAGCTGTTTGTTGCTTATACTGAAAAAAAAAAGTCATGTACTCAATAAAGGTTGAATTTTCTCAAAGAATGTGTCTGGGTTATTTTAACAGTCAAAACAATTTTAGGGGCTCAATCCTCAGCAACCCCCTGATGAAAAAAAAAAACTGAACAATTTATGATCTATAGCTTGGATGTCTAGATGGAAGGTCATTCCTGAATGAATTGGCTAACTCGGTGGCTGAATGGCAAGAACCTTGGTACCTGGTCTCTCCATTGCCATTCTTATCATGAGAGCTTGGTTTCTCCTCGTGACTCCAATGTGACAGCAGACAGGCCAAGTGACATGACAATCAGAAGCTGAAATACATAGCATTTTTTAAGAGGACGATGTTAGCTTGCCTTTCCAGTTCCATCTCATTTTCTAAAACAAGCTCTCATGATTGGCTCAGACAATGAAGATTTGGCCCTAGATTTGAAAATGGCTTTCCCTTGAGTTGAGTAATGGCTTCTCAGAGCAATGGGAATAAAGTTTGGAACATAGTAGGCATAAGAAGCCAGGGAGTTTGGGGGTTAGCTACCGTATTTTACTGACTGAGGTATTTGCTGTCATTTCAGAGTATGAAATACCAGATCTAGAGGCACCCCGTGTGCCCAGACTGATTGTGCTTTAGAAAACCTATAATGTTATTTAACAGCTTTTAGTTTGCATATTATACAACAGTGTTTTTTTTTTCCTTCCCTGAATCTTCGCTGGAAGATTGTTGAGGCTATAAGGCTTCTGAGAAGAGTTCAATTGGTGATGAAAATATGTATTTGCAATAGTTATCATTTATAAGTTATGAAATGTCCTCATTGAAATTTTAAGAATTACAAATGTATAAACCAAATAATTCATTTACAGTTAAATATACTGGGTATGTATTCTCCCAGTTTTCTGTGTATGTGTTAGTACTGGCAATGAACCCAGGGCAAATACTTTACTATTGAGGTGTGCCCCCAGCCTTTCATTTCAGCCTTTTGCTATGCACGGATTTATAAGAAATACACATGGTTTTAAAAATGTTTCCAATCATATGCATTTATTTCTACCTGACTTCTTCACATCCTGTGACATTCTCTTGCTTTATAGCTTCATATCATTTCAGGGTAGTATTCTTTAGTAGGCATTAGTACAAAAACTTGTAAAGTGCCAAAGTGTTAAGTAATGAGTTTTAACTTGATGGCAGAAGTAGTAATTAATCAATTTTTCCACCTTCCTCCTTAGATAGTTTAGGGAACATTAATTTGTGAGCCAGACTATTATTTCTTAAGTGTTCAAATAAATTTTAAACTGTTAAAATTTTTGTGTTCTAGTGACCTTCATGTTGCTGGGACAAAGCACCTGAGCAAAAGCAGCTGATGGGAGGCAAGTTTTCTGTTTTGGCTTACAGTCTCAAGGGGAAGCTTCATGATGGGAGAAAGCATGACATGAGTAGAGGCTGGACATCACCTCTGCCACAGCAGAGGAGTGAGCCAAGCTCTGGCTGTAACACCCAAAGCCTTCCCCAACAACACACCTCTCCCACCACGGCTCCACCTCCCAAATTGCCATCAGCTGGAAGCTAAGCATTCAAAACACATGAGTTTATGGGGTGGGGGGAACACACCTAATTCAGACCTCCACATTTTACTTTCTAAATTGAAATGAAATTTACTTGATGAATATTAATAGATTACAGTAGGTGTATTTTGTGGGACGGGTATGTCACCAATATTCATTACCTTTTTATTTTTTTGGGGGGTGGGGTTTCAAGGTAGGGTCTCACTCTAGCCCAGGCTGACCTGGAATTCACTATGTAGTCTCAGGATGGCCTCAAACTCATAGCGACCCTACTACCTCTGCCTCCCAAGTGCTGGGATTAAAGACGTGCGCCACCATGCCCGGCTCTTTTTTCTTTTCTTTTTCTTTTTATTTATTTATTTATATTTTTAAAAAATATTTTGTTTATTCATTTTCAAGTAGAGAGAGAGAGAGAGAGAGAAAGAGAGTACCAGGGCCACCACCTTTTGGGTCTGGTTTATGTGGGTACTGGGGAATTGAACCCGGGGCTTTAGGCACTGGTGGCAAGTGCCTTAACCTCTGAGCCATCTCTCCAGCCCTCTTTATTTTTTTTAAAAAAACATTTTGGATCAGTGTTTCATTTATGGAAATGAATAAAAATTTACCAAATTTGCCAGCCTTTTGTCTTCTGTTCTGTAGTGTTTAATGTCTATCAATAAGGTAACTTAGCTGGTTAAAAGGGACTTTTAATTCTATATATACACTCACATGAAATTTGAAGTTTTTTTTTTCTTTCTTATAAATAGGGTCTTCCTTTATAAACACTATAGGTTGCCCTGAGTAGAATTCCATCATGTAAATATACCACAATTTCGCTGTCCATTCCTCCATGGATAGGATTTGGGTTGATTCCAATTCTTGACTATTATGAATTGAGCTGCTATAAATATAGTTGCACAAAAAGTTTCTGCATTGAGATGTGACATCTTGCAGGTATATGCCTAGTAGATGGATAGCTGGGTCCATTGGTAGTTCTGTTTCCATTCTGTCTAGGAGTCTCCACACTGCTTTCCATAACGGTTGAACGAGTTTGCAATCCCACCAGCAGTGAATGAGGGTTTCTTTTTCCCCGTATCCTCACCAGCAACGATTGTTGTTGGTTTTCTTTATGGTTGCCATTCTGAAAAGGGTAAGATGGTATCTCATTGTGGTTTTGATTTGCATTTCCCTGATGCTTAAGGATGCTGAGCACTTTCTTAGATGGGACAAGGGCATTTGTGTTTCCTCCTCTGTGAATTCTCTGTTAAGATCGTGCCCCATTTTGTGAGGGGGCTGTTTGAGATTTATTATGTATTTTTTTGAGTTCTCTGTAAGATCTGGAAATTAGGCCTTTGTCTGAGTTATAGCTGGTAAAGATTGTCTCCCCATTTGATGGGGGGTCTATTGGCTCTGAGTATGGTTTGTTTGTCTGTATAGAAGCTCTTGAGCCTGATCAGGTCCCATTGGTTAAGTGATTGTTACACTTCCTGAGCTGCCAGAGATTTGCTCAGAAAATTTTTCCCTACTCCTATTTCATGTAGAGTTCCTCCTATATTTTCTTCCAGGGTGTTCAGGGTTACAGGATTCCTACTGAGGTCTCTGATCCATTTGGAGTTGATTTTTGTGCATGGTGAAAGGAGTGGGTCTATTTTCATTTTTTTACACGTGTTTATCCAATTCGTCCACCATTTGGTGAAGATGCTATCTTTGGCCCATCATACATTGTTGGCCCCCAAGTCAAAGACCAAATAACTGAAGTTACTTCCATTTAAAGCTGGGTCTTCAATTCTGTTCCACTGATCTGTCTTTCTGTTTTTATGGCAGTACCATGCTGTTTTAGTTACTATGGCTTTGTAGTATGTTTTGAAGTCAGGCATGGTGATACCTCCTGAGTAGGATTTTTCACTTAGAATAGTTTTGGCTATCTGAGGTCTTTTGCCCTTCCAAATAAATTTAGAGATTAGTTTTTCTATGTCTGTTAAGACTGAGGTTGGGATTTTTATCGGCATGGCATTGAATCTGTAAATCACTTTTGGCAGAATTGCCATTTTTACTATATTGATTCTCCCTAACCATGAGCATGTAATATCTTTCCATCTTCTCTTGTCCTCCTCTATTTCCTTCTTGAGTGTTTCAGTATTTTTCATAGATAAGTCCTTTACAACCTAGGTTAGTAATATTCTAAGGTATTTGATTTTCTTTGAGGCTATAGAAAACGGGACAGTCTCTCTGATGTCTTTTTCTGTCTGCTAGCTTCTGTATATAGAAAAGCTACTGATTTTTGTGTGTTAATTTAGTATCCTGCCACATTGCTAAAGGCATTAATCACCTTCAAGAGGTTACTGATACTATTCTTTGGGTCTGATATATAAAAGATCATGTCATCTGCAAAGAGGGATAGTTTGACTTCTTCTTCTCCAACCATTTTTTTCCTAAATTTCGATATATCATTTTTCCTTTCAGCTGAGTAAAATACCATCGTGTAAATATACCACAGTTTCTCTCCATTCCTCCATGGATGGGCATTTGGGTTGATTCCAGTACTTTGCTATTATGAATTGAGCGGCTATAAATATAGTTGTACAAACGTTTCTGTGTCGAGATGTGACATCTTGTGGGTAGATGCCTAGTAGAGGGATAGCTGGGTCCATTGGTAGTTCTATGTCTATTGTGTTCAGGAGTCTCCACACTGCTTTCCATTGTGGTTGAACAAGTTTGCAATCCCACCAGCAGTGAATGAGGGTTCCTCTTTCCCTGCATCCGCGCCAGCAACAATTGTTGTTGGTTTTCTTTATTTTTGCCATTCTGACCGGGGTAAGGTGGTATCTCATTGTGGTTTTGATTTGCATTTCCCTGATGCTTAAGGATGCTGAGCACTTTCTCAGGTGAGAAAAGGCCATTTGTGTTTCCTCCTCTCTGAATTCTCTGTTGAGATCAGTGCCCCATTTTTTGAGGGGGCAATTTGGGTTTTTGCTATTAATTTTTTTGAGTTCTCTGTAGGTTCTGGAAATCAGGCCTCTGTCTGAGTTGTAGCTGGCAAAAATCATCTCAATTTGAAGGGGGTCTATTGACTTTGAGAACGGTGTTTTTGTCTGTACAGAAGCTTTTGAGCCTGATCAGGTCCCATTGGTTAAGTGACTGTTGCACTTCCTGGGCTACTAGAGATTTTCTCAGGAAGTTGTTCCCTACTCCTATCTCATGTAAGGTTCCTCCAACTTTTTCTTCCAGGGTGTTCAGGGTTACAGGCTTGATATTGAGGTCTTTGATCCATTTGAATTTGATCTGTGTGCATGATGAAAGGAGTGGGTCTAATTTCATTTTTTTACATGTGTTTATCCAGTTTGTCCAGCACCATTTGTTGAAGATGCTATCTTTGGCCCAGCATACATTGTTGGCCCCCTTGTCAAAGACTAAGAAGCTGAAGTTATTTGCATTAAAGGCTGGGTCTTCGAGTCTATTCCACTGGTCAGACTGTCTGTTTTTCTGTCAATACCATGCTGTTTTAGTTACTATGGCTTTGTAGTATGTTTTAAAGTCAGGTATAGTGATACCTCTTGCATAATTTTTTCTGCTCAGAATAGTTTTAGCTATTCGAGGTCTCTTACCCTTCCAAATAAATTTCGAGATTATTTTTCAATGTCTGTGAAGAAGGAGGTTGGGATTTTTATTGGCATTGCATTGAATCTGTAGATTCCTTTTGGCAGGATTGCCATTTTTACACTATTGATTCTCCCTAACCATGAGCATGGAATGTCTTTCCATTTTGTCACATCCTCCTCTATTTCCCTTTTGAGTATTTCAACATTTTCTTTACATAAGTCTTTCACTACCTGGGTTAGTGATATTCCCAGGTATTTTATTTTATTTGAGGATACAGAGAACGGGACAGTTTCTCTGATGTCTTTTTCCGAATGTTTGTCTTCTGTATATAGAAAGGCTACTGATTTTTGTGTGTTAATTTTGTATCTTGCCACTCTGCTAAAGGCATTGATGACCTTCAGGAAATTACTAATACTCTTCTTTGGATCTGATATATATAAGATCATGTCATCTGCAAAGAGGGATAGTTTGTCTTCTTCCTCTCTGATTTGTATCCCTTTTATGGTGCTCTCTTGTCTTATTGCTTGGGCTAGAACTTAAAGCACTATGTTAAATAGCAGTGGTGAGAGTGGACATCCCTGTCCTGCTCCTGAATTGAGGGGGAACTCCTTGAGTCATTCCCCATTGAGGATGATTTGTGCTTTAGGAGATCTGTATATTGACTTTATCATGTTGAGGTACAGGGCATCTGTGCATATTCTTTCCAGGGTTTTGAACATGAAGTGGTGTTGAATTTTGTCAAAAGCCTTCTCAGCATTAATTGAGATGACCATGTGGTTTTTGCTTTTGAGTTAATGTGGTGAATTATATTTATCAATTTGCGTATGTTGTACCATCCCTGCATCCCTGGGATGAAGCTGACTTGGTCAGGGTGAATTATAGACTTGATATGGGTTTGTATTCGGTTTGCTAGGACTTTGTTTAGGATTTTTGCATCCAAGTTCATTAGGGATATGGGTCTGTAGTTTTCTTTCTTTGTGACATCCTTGCCTGGTTTGGGAATTAGGGTGATGGTAGCTTCATAGAAGGAGTTTGGGAGCCTACCCTCTTTTTCTATGTCCCTGACAAGCTTCAAAAAGAGAGGTTTCAGGTCTATGATGAAGGTTTGGTAGAATTCAGCTGAGAAACCATCTGGACCTGGGCTTTTCCGTTTCAGGAGGTTCTTGATTACCGATTCAATCTCTGTGATTGTTATCGGATTGTTTAGGGTCTTTATCTGCTCTGGTCTGAGCTTTGGAAGTTGGTAGGTGTCCAGAAATTTATCCATTTCTTCCAGGTTCTCTAATTTTGTAGAGTAGAAGTTTTGGAAGTATGACCTGATGATACATCCAATCTCTTCAGGATCTGTTGTGATCTCACCCTTTTCATTTTTTATTTTGTTAATTTGGGCCTTCTCAGGTTTTCTTTTGATTAGGTTGGCCAGAGGTTTGTTGATCTTATTGACTTTTTCAAAGAACCAACGTTTTGTCTATTTTTATAATCGTTTTCTTTGTTTCCAAGTCATTAATCTCAGCTCTGGCCTTAATTATTTCCTTGCGTCTCGAGTTCCTAGGGTTGGATTTTTCCATGTGTTCTAATGACCAGATATGAGGATAGTTGGTTGATTGGAGACCTCTCTGTCTTTGTTATGAAGGCATTTAGAGCAATGGATCGGGCACTGGAGGGAAGTGGCCCCAGGAGGGATAGGTGCTCAGCCGGTGAACAATGGGCAATGGCGGGAACTTGGGGTGGGGGAGGGGCGGCTCTCTGTTCCTCTTCGGAGCAGAAAGCCGCTGGGGAACCCTGTCTGGGCTGGTGCAGGTTCTAGGGAGGGGGTGGGCTTGGGTTCAGGGCCGGCTGGGGTCCGGGGTTTGGATCCCAACTGGAAAATCAAACCTTTACGAAGAGAGTCCTGGCAAGGCTGCTACTCGTCCGCCATCATGCTCTGCCCCCTCTCTCATTTGTTATTCTTTAAGTTAATTTGTGACAAGGAAGCAGAGATTCTCACAGCCACCGCTTCTCTACTTTTTAATCAAAATTGGGTTTCTCTTTGTATTCGTTATTGAGCATCATAAAGTATCTCATAGTACTTTTGTTTTAAGCCCAAATCAAAGAGTATGCTTTATTACCCATAAATTTCTAGGGTGTTGATTATATGCAAAAGAACCACCTTGATATCTGCCTGCTTGCAGAAAGATATATCCCCTTCTCCACATATACAGTTTTATTAAAGGAGCTAGACTTTTTTTAATAGTCTTTCCTTATTGAGCACCAACTATTATGCTCTTGCTCTATTCTCATTCAGCCCAGTGAGTTAGGGAGCACTGTCTTCACTGTGAGATGACAGTGAGTTAGGGAGCACTGTCTTTACTGAGAGGACAGTGAGTTAGGGAGTACTCTTCACTGAGAGGATAGTTAGGGAGCACTCTTTACTGAGAGGACAGTGAGTTAGTGAGCACTCTTCACTGAGGATAGTGAGTTAGGGAGCATTGTCTTTGTGAATAAGATGGCAGTAAGTTAGAGAGCCCTGTATTCACTGTGAATGAGATAACAGGGAGCACTGTGTTCACTGTGTGAGAGGACAGTTAGGGAGCACTGGCTTCCCTTTGTGAATGAAGAGAAGAAAACTTATGCTGTTTATAGGCAGTGTAGGTTGTGAGTGGCAAAACTAGATTTCAATGCAAATATATATCCTTACTTGCTCTTTTTCCAGTTGTTATGTCTTTTTGACAACTATAGTTATTGCTGAATGACTTTTCATTTTCAAGGGACTTCCTCCTGGTTTTGTATTAATATATGCCAATTGGAGATGAGTAATTTATGAGAGTGCTGTAATATGTTTTACACCACCTGCTCCAGGAGGCCAATTTATATCATGCTTTTCCTTTTGCAGCTTATGACCATATCCATGGCTCTGTAATTATATGCTGCACACAGCGGGCTCACTTGATAAGCTTAATTTTTAAGGAATTGTCAGATATGCTGATCATTTGCCAGCCTTTTTGTGCCAAAACTCATCTGTGAAATTAATTTATAATTTATTTATGAATAGCTTATAATATATAAACAATTTCAAATATATGTTCACATTGTGTACAGAAAAATCAACCTGATTGTAAAAGCAAACCAAAGCCCTTCTTGCCCAGGACTAACCAAATATATACAGAATTTGTGTATGTTTACAAATAGAGCAGGTTTTGGTAAACAAACAGAATTGTATTATAAATCATTTAGTTGACTTTCATCTCCCCTGTCTTTCCATTTGTAAAATTTATATTTACATATCTGTCTTGCCAGGGTAGGAGAAGAATTATTGAAGAAAATGTGAAGGTGATCAGAATCCCAGGAGTTTATAATGAGTGTTTCTTTCCTTTAAAAAATTTTTTTTCTCAGAAAAATTAAAGACAGTGTTGTCTAAATGATGCCATCTGGTCAGTGTCCCTCTCATTCCTTCCAAGGCTTGAGAGTAGTCATGAAATAAACATTTTGTTTTTTAATCATTTGAACTTAGTTAAATAATGGGCATTATTTTAAAAGTCAAATAAAAATAAAAAGCAAAAAGCAAAATGAATCTCATAAGCTTAGAGATAAAAAAGGTTTCATTATATATGCATATTAGACATTTCCCTCTCCCCCTTCCCCCCTCTCTGTAAATGGTCCAGAATATGCCATCCCCAATATACCACTTTGGCATAGGATTATTTTGAGAGAGACAATTTAAAAACCATATAGGAAGGAAGTTCCCTGCTCTTCCCATGTCTGGCTAAAAGCAGGAACTAAATTTCCATTTGTAGAAGCTTCCCTCTGCTGTACCATATAGAACAAGAGAAGGACTGGGGGCACTCTACACTTTTAACATCCAGAAATAGCTAAGAATAATCTACCTGAATCTACTAAACAAGCCTTATCTCTCACTAATGTCCACATATATTTCCCTTCCCATAATTTACCACCCCGAGATATCCCCTGCACAAATAACCTTCCATTGACCTGGAAGCTAAGACTTCCCCTGGCCATTCTGGACTCCTGGTGCCCTTGAGTCAACAGGCTAAGACAGGAGTTACAGTGTTAATAGGGGTGACTGATCCAGACTACCAGGACTGCTCCTCCACAATGAAGGTTGAAAGAGTATGTCTGGACTTCAGGAGAGCTTTTAGTGTGCCTTTTGGTATTAACAGAAACTATAGCAACCCGCAATCAAAGGCAGTGTGATAAATGGCTCAGACCCTCCAGGAATGAAGGTGTGGGTCACTGTTCCAGGTCAAGAACCAAGACCCACTAAGAGATGGGTGCTCGTTTTCCTCCCTCTCTTCATTCCTCCCTCCCTCTCTCCTTCCCTCCCCTCGTCCCTCTCTTTTTCTTCCTTCCTTCCTCCCTCCCCCCTCTCTTTTTCTTTCTTTCTTTTTCTTTTTTTGAGGTAGGGTCTCACTCTAGCTCAGGATGACTGGGCAAGAAGCTCAAGATCAATGGAAGAACAGGTGTTAGTGCTCACAGCAGAAGCCACATCTGTCACTATCCTCACTCTCCAGGCCTCACAGTCCCCTTTTAATCATCTAACTCCCAGCCCTGTGAAAAGAGGGACCAGCCTCTTTCAGCATTATGGAACTTCCCCTGGATCTGTAGCTTCAATAAATCCTTTCCTCCCATGACTGCCTGGTGTGGAGGTTCATCCAGCGGTAGGTGGCTGACTATGACATGGTCAAGTTGACAATCAAAATGAACTACCACAGTTTCTCTCTATATATAGTGCTGTTTGTAAACACTGACCTGGGAGGTGAATGTTAGTGACTCGAGGAGGGTGGCAGTACATAGTGAAGGCTGAAAGAAGAATGTAGAGCATTATCAATAGGATAGTCACGGAAGTGTAGTTTTTAAAAAAATATATTTTATTTGAGAGAGAGAGAGAGAGGGAGAGAGACAACAAATATAACAAATATAGGAACTCCAAGATCTCTTGCTGCTACAAATTTCAAACTTATAGGCCATGTTCTTATGTTATACATCTGGCTTTTTGTGGGTGCTGGGGAATCAAACAACATGGTCTACCAGGCTTTGTAAACAACTGCCTTTAACCACTGAGCCATCTCTCCAGGCCAAATTGTAGTTTTTATAGACCAATTCTGTGTGGGTCTAAATAGCTGTGTCTTCTTACTCTCTTGTTTTGCTGCATCTGTCCATAATATTCCTACTCTATTCTAGTTAACACAGACTCCATCAAAACCTTTGGTTCAAACCTGGACTAAGCTAGGTACCATGGAAATCAGAGCCTTTGGGAGACTAAGTCAGGATTATAAATTTGAGGCTAGCCTGACCCTGTCTCAAAAATAAAACATGAAACTGACAGAGCCGACTGAAAATTTCTCTGAAAGAAAGAAGTCTGAAGAGAGTAAGAAGTCAATATGGATGGTGAGGAAGAAACTGCATGCTGAGTAGATTCAGATAGGAAGAGAGGGAAGAGTGTGTTAGTGAGGAAAAGAGCAGGGATGAGTGGGCATAGCCCAGAGGGCTAGAGACAGGTAGGAGAGGAAGATGCCGAGTTGGTAGCAATGATGGACAACATTTGAACGAAATTAAACAGGGTTCTCTTATAAGGGAAGCTTACAGTGGCCGTGTTGTTTCATGGGTATAGAGCTTCAGCTTTGCCAGGTGAGGAGAGGTCTGCAGATTGTCATCATGATGATGCAAATATATTTGACATAATTGAATTGTGTACTTAGAAATGTTGAAGATAGAACCAGGTGTCATGGCTTATTGGGTTAGGCCTGTGATCCCAGTATTCTGAAAGCAGAAGCAGGAGAATCACAGGTTTGAGGCTTATGTGAGTTATATAGTGGGACCTTATCCCAGAAAGCCCAAAATAGCAACAACAAAAAAGGTTAATATGGTAAATTTTACATTATATGTACTGTTTACTTTTAGCTTTCCATTTCAGAATCTGCTTGAGTAGAAGTTCTCTGCTGGCCTTAATGTGATACTTTTAAAATAAAATGCCATAAAATCAGCTTAGATGAAAATTCCCAGTAATATAAAAATCCACAAAATTTCCAAGGCCGCTAGATAATAAAGACTGAACACAGTTGTGGTTTCAAAAGTACTTCCTTCCATCAGGGTAGAACAGATGGAGCCAGAGAACAGAATGACTGGGATCTTTCCTTGGCTAATCAATAAGGTCCCCCTGTGGCATATTTATATCTTCACATTGTTCTTTCTACGGCCAGATTAAGGACACGATAATAGGGTGCCAACTACACATCCCGAATTCAAGGGTGAAAACTCCACACATAATAAGTGGTCAATCACAGGGTTTTGAGTTAGGGGTGATGAGGCAGATGCTCTGATAATGATGCTAATATATCCAGGGAGGCACCAAGGGTCTTGCAGAGTGATATCCTCCCTTCGATAAGCACTGCCTAATTAAAAATAATTGAATTATAGGCACTGCTTGGGAGGCCGATATCATTTGTCTTGTTGATAGTAACTCCAAAACACACCCACACTTGAATTAATTCACTGGTAGTTATCAGAAGAGGAGGAAAGTGGTTCAGCTAATCAGAAGGGCTGGTGTCAGTGATCTCATTTCCATAAGATGGCTACACTGTGATGTGATTTTAGAAGGTCAGTCAACCTGGCACTTTAGTTTCTTGGTGAGAATGAGAAGCACACAGTTCTGCTCATCCCAGAAACCCACACTGAACCCCAGGGTTTGATGTAGTGGCCCCAAGCCAGCTTTGATCACATAAAAGCAAAAAGTTTTAGTGAGAAGGGAGCAGCTCCACTCTGCTCAACGACAGAAAATTGTCATCTCCAAGGCAGACTGAGTTAATCAGAAGCCAGTTGGAGAGAATGGGAGGACACAGACAACATGCTTCATTGTTCAGGAACCAGAACTAAGGCACGGCTGGAAGTCATCATGCAGACTTCATCACAAGAACAACACCTAATGGGAATATCCAGGGGAATGAGTGGGAAACCCATGCCAGGCAGCACTAGGGTCTGGGATATAAGTGCTTTAGGGCTGTCCCTATTTACACTTGAAGGGTCCTAAACTGATTGGTTATTGGAAGTTTAACAGTTAACTTAGAATTCTATTAAAAGATAAAGCTGAAAGAACAGGTGAGTGGCCTGCAAGCTCACCTCAGAGAGATTACAAGCAGCCAGCTAGGACTGAACTTCCCCAGCCTTAGGTTTTCTTCTGGCTGAATCCCAGAGGCCAACCCCAGCCAACCAAATAGTTCCTCAGTTTCTATTCAACTGTCAGAAGCCATGAAGGTGGGTGTGATTCCTGCCCCCTTACTTCCCCTCTTATCTCTGGCTGAACTCCTGAACCCCTGCCCTACCTTCTATCTTAACTGCCTGCATTAACCATGTCTCTCTCAAAGTGGTGACGCTCTACCCTGTACTTCACAGATGACAGAGAAAATGTGTCACCCAGACTGGGGTGATCCTTCCAGAAGTAAAAGCTAAACTACTTTCTGTCAAACAGTTTTGTAACTGTTAACTGCCATGCTCGTGTCTAAAGACACATGGTGACCTTTGTGAGTATTACAGTCATGTGAGAAAGCTGTTGTTTTTCTTTCCTAGACAGATTAATATCAGCGGGTCATTTTTCAGCTTTTAAGTTTAAATGTTTGTATTTGGCTAGCCAGTTCTAAAGTGGGATGCTCTTACCCTTTTGAAAGATAACTGTTTTCTATTTTATTTAAAATATTTTTATTAATTTTCAAATACGTATGTGTGTATGTGTTTGGACATGCCAGATTCTCCAGCAGCTGTAAACAAATGCCCAATGTTTGCACTACTTTTTTGGTTGGTTTTATGTGGCTATTGGGGAATTGAACCCAGGCTGGCAGGCTTTGCAAGCAAGCACTTTTCAACTCCTTGCCAACATCAGGTGAACAACAGCAGTAGGAGAATGAGCCACACGCTGGCAAGATGGAGCTGGCTATAATATCCCTAAGTCCACCCAACAACACATCTCCTCCAGCAAGGCTCCACCTCTCAGATTGCCATCAGTTTGGAGTCAAATTTTCTGAACACATGAGTTTATGGGGGCCATCTAATTCAAACCACCACACTCCTGTACCTAGGTCCTGTCATGCCCTAGGCACATGCTACGGTTACACATGCTTGTGCTACCGCATTCAGCTTTTGCATAAGTTCTGGGATCCAAACTCAGGTATCCATATTTGTGTAGCAAGCACTTTATCCACTGAGCCACCTGATTAGCTCAATATATCTGATTTTAATCATATGCACACCCGGCCATGCATACGTAAACTATGGTAAGAAAGGGACTTTTCCCACTGGTTCATTTTGAGAACACAGTTTGCTTTACTGTACATGCACCTAAAACCAGATCAAGCTGGATTGGCCCATTGCCTCTAGTTCCAGGATATATTTGAATGGAAATGAACCATAAAAGGAGGGTTGCAGGGCTGGGGAGATAGTTCAGTCAGTAAAGTACTGTCTTCATAAGCATGAGGATCTCAATTTGATTTTCAGTACCCACATAAAATGCTGGGCATGGTGGTGTGTGCCTGTGATCCCGGCACTGAGGAGGGTGGGGTGTATAGATCAGTGGAGCTCTCTGGCCAGCCAGTCTAGCCTAATTGTTGCCCATGAGAGACACTGCCTTGAAAAGAGGTGGGCAGCAAGAATGACACCCAAGGTGTCCTCTGGCTTTCACATGTATACCCTTTCCTACACATATGTATATGTATACACACATGCACACCACACACATACATACATACATACATACATACATACATACATACATATATACATACATACAGGGGGCAGGATTGCTAGGTTTCTAGGGCAGAGTTGGCATTGCTTTGTTTGGAGAGGGGTGTGTATGTGTAGCTTGATGAAGGTGGAGTCCTGGGTTGATAGGTGTGGTGGTTTGAATCAGATGTCCCCATAAACTTATAGGTTTTAAATGCTTGGTCCTCAGCTGGTGGCAGTTTGGGAGGTAGAATCTTGCTGGAGGAGGTATGTTACTGGGTATAGACTTAGGAGAGTTATAGCCAGCTCCTTCTTCACAGAGTTCAGCTCACTCTTTTGCTACTGTTTTCTACCTGCTATGACAGAGGTGACACCATCCTTTCCCTGCCCTCATGAAGCTTCCTTTCAAGACTGTAAGCCAAAAAAAAAAAAATAACTCTTTCTTCCTGTCATGGTTTGATCCAGGTGTCCCCCACAAACAAATGAATGTGTTCTGAATGCTTGATTCTCAGCTGATGGCAGTTTGGGTTTTACAACCTCACTGGTGCTGTGTTGTTGGGGGCGGGTTTATGTGGTTTTAAGCCAGCTTCCCCTTGCCAGTGTTTGGCACACCTTCCTGTCATTGTTTGCAGTGCTATGGCGGAGGTGTTGTCCACACCTCTGCTCATGCCTTCATTTTCCCTGCCAGGATGGAGTCTTCCCTTGAGTCTGTAAGCCAAATAAACCCATTCCTCCACAAGCCGCTTTTGTTTGGGTTCTTCCTGCGCAGCAACTAGAAAGCTGACTACAATACCTCCAATCAGCTGCTTTTGGTCAGGTGTTTTGTTCAATGAATGCACAGATAACTACCACACTAGGTAAACCTGTATGACACCTGCCTCATTGCCCATGTCCATCTATGCATGCGCCTGGTGTCCATCTGTTCAGGCACAGTGTATGTTTTGTGTTGTCTGTGAATAGCCACCAGCAGCTCATATGGATTTCCCTACTCTCATCTGTTGTCTGTACCATGCAGTGAGCATTAGCAACCTATGGCTATGTGGCATGCTGCATGACCATTTTCTACTGGCATTGCCCATTTCTCTAGATCAATGGCTAACTTGAATCTGTAAGTAAAGTTGGATTTTTAGTGCAAGGATGATAATCACTTGGGGGCTTGAAAATAAAGTACTGTGTTGTTCCACTGTTTACAAAAATGTAACTGCAGTACTGAGGTGTGAAGTAAGTTGGGGAAAACTACTTCTGAATAGTTCCACACTCTGTCCTCCCAACAACACTTTGGACAGATCTTATAATTTTCTTGTACTGATTCTTTCTAGTCTAGTTAAAAAATACAATTTCATATCTGCTACAAATTTTTTCCTAGTGTTACTCTATCTTTTCTCTCAAGCAAGAGACATAGTGTGATAAATGACCCAGATCCAATTGGGCAAGGGACGAGAGAAAAGAGCAGACTCTTATGCCCAGGCAGACTGTCATTTCCTTCAGTTTTGCTGGTGACTCAGACAGAAGATGATGCCCTCTGCTCATGCACCTCACCACAAAGGCCCTCTGCCTGGGAACATCTCCAGACCACCCTCTTTCCTCAAACTTAGATTGCTGCTGGACCACTTTCCAGGTCCAGAGCTCCCCTGTGCTGTTCTGTCTTGACTTCTGTCAGGCTCTTTCAATGAACACAGGAAAGTCATGTGACATAGATACCATGTGGTGTGTGCAGTCAGTTTCAGTTGCTGGGATGAACTTCCAAAACAGACGCTGTTTATAGGAGAAATGGGATTTATTTGAAGGTGAAGTTCCATAATGGCAGAAAAAGCTGGCTCCTTTTCACAGATCTAGGGGAGAGAGAGAAAGAGAGAGAGTACTGCAAAAAAAACTCCAGATGCATGTACCACTTTTTGCATCTGGCTTTACCTGGCGAATAGAACTCAGGTAGTTAGATTTTGTAGGCAAGTACTTTAACTGAGCCATCTGTATTAGTCAGGGTTCTCTAGAGGAAACAGATGATAGAATGGATTTATTAAAAGGGAATTTATTGGGGTAGTTTATGACAGTCCAACAATAGCAGTCTGCAGGCCCACAGGTGAAGGAACCTGTAGCTGTTCAGTTCATGTGGCTAGAGGCCTAAGTAATCCCAATCCAGCACTGAAGGCCTGATGGCTCCCTGGGGAATGGCTGCTCTTCAGTCCATGATGTGAGGCTGAGGAAACTGGGTTCCAATGTCCAAGAAGGGTAGGAGAGCAGGATTCAAGTGCAAGTCACAAAAAGCACCAGCAGCCGGGGGAGGAAGGAAGAAAGATTCCCTTCCTCTCAAGCTTCCTTATATTTAATTGCCCTGGAAGGCCCACCCACTGGGGGGAAGGGCTCACTCTGGAGAAGGGACCTCCTCCCTTCTCCAAAATCCCAAAAGGATTTTGTCAATCCTTTCTTTAGGTAAACTCAGAGACCCACCCAAGATTACTGTGGATTATTACATAGGTCAAGTTGACAAATTTAACCATCACAAGTCCACCGCTTATCAATTTGACATCAAATCATATTTCCTCACATCTTAATTCTCAAATGAAGACAGTAATATCATGATTCCGCCTAATATGATATAATATCCCATATACAACCAGAAATGCATAATCTTTCCCAACATATGGCAAGTTCCTTGAGGAATGCTTAGTCTAATATATAATAAGTTAAATATAAATTCAACAATAATAATATAATCTCAATATTAATTACATAATAGAGGAAAAACAAAGGTATTGGTTTACAAATGGGCAAACATTCTTAGCAAGTAATACAAAAAAATTAAAACAAAATAAAACAAAACACTCATGGCAATTACAGCCCTTGTTTTTTTTGTAATTGGTCACGTGGTCTTAGCTGGTATTTGTGACTGCCTTCTACTACTCATTCTGTATTCCTCCACCTTCAGCAAGCACCTCAGCACGTCTTGGTTCTTTACCTGGAGGGGTGACCCATACTTTCATTCCTGATGGATCTGGGTCATTTATCACACTACGTTCATAGAGGTGTTGTAGTTTCCCATTGACTTTGATAACAGGGCATGGTAACACCAAGAGGCGCCCTATAGAGTCTCCTGCATTCCATACATGCTCTTCCTTGCCTCCATTGTGGAAGAGCAGTTCAATTTCTTCCTGGTAGTCTGGATCAATCACTCCTGGTAACACTGTAACTCCTTTCTTGGCCTGTTGACTTTAGGGCATCAAGAGCCCAAAGTGGCCAGGGGGGAGTCTTAACTTCCAGTTCATTGGCATGTTCTTTGTGTCTTCTGGCAAAACACTCCCCCCTCTGGAATCAAGACTTCTAGGCCAGTGGAGCACAAGGTTTCTGGAACAGGAAGCAAAAATTTGGCTAATGGGTTGCTTGGGGTGATGGTAACTGGTACCATTCCCATTTCCACCCCTTGATTCCTGGACCCATGTATCTGGGCTATAGGAGAAACAGTACCATATATAGGACACTGGTTCAGAACATACACAGCCTACTGGAGAACCCTGCCTCAGCCCTCCAGGCTGGTGCCATCTAGTTGGCAGCATAACTGGTTCTTTAAAAGACCATTCCACCATTCTATCAAGACAGCTGCTTCAGGGTGGTGGGGCACATGGAAGGATTTGTTGGGCACTGCCTGTTGGCGCTGCTACTGAGGGCACGGAGAACAAAGGGTTAAGGATGTATGAGTGAGGTGAAACCCCAATAATTCGGTAGGCGTTTCCCAGCTCCTTCTACCCTAACTCCCAACCCCCATGGGCTAGCCACAGAAACCAGCATTTCCATCTCAGCATGACTGGCATTGGGTATCAGAAAAACTTCCTTGTACCCATCCCCACGGACCGTGGCTAGCATCACGTATTTCCCGCCATTCAGGCCCCCAAATGAGGCATTCTCAGGTTGTCCATACCCACCTATCCCAGTGCAGGCTGCCAACTCCCCACCCCCATCAACCAATCTCCTTTTCTCTTCCCCATTCCCCATCCCCCTGACCCCCTTTTCCTATAAAATGTAAGTTCCCCCAATTGAATAAAGAACCACGTGGATATACAATACACATCTGCTTGCCTCTGTGTCCCGCCAGACCCCCCTGCGCCATCCCCTCAGCTCCGTGGACCCCAGCCCTGAGACAGTGGACAGTGGATAGCTCACTCGGCTCCCACTGCTTCTCGGTTTTTCCTCTACGGAGGCCGACGGTGCCCCCGGAGGAGAAAACAAGGATTGGCTGTCATGGTTTGATCCAGGTGTCCCCCACAAACAAATGAATGTGTTCTGATTGATTAATCCCCAGCTGATGGCAGTTTGGGTTTTACAACCCTGCTGGAGCTGTGTTGTTGGGGGTGGGCTTATGGGGTCATTGCCAGCTTCCCCTTGCCAGTGTTTGGCACACCTTCCTGCTGCTGTTTGCAGTACTGTGGCAGAAGTGATGTCCACCCCTCTGCTCATGCCATCATTTTCCCTGCCAGGATGGAGTCTCCCCTCAAGTCTGTAAGCCAAATAACCCATTCTTCCACAAGCTGCTTTTGCTTGGGTTCTTTCTGCAAAACTAGAAAGCTGACTACAACACCATCTCTTCAGCTCCAGAGAAAAACTTTTAATAAAACTCCTAAATCTATTAGGGGGACATCCACTCAAACTACCACATGGTGCCAGCACCCACTCCTTCATGGTTGCCTCTCTCAGGCTGGGAAGACATACTGCTATGACTGACCTCACTGAAACTCCTGTTGGAATTTAACTTTATTGTGTAGTATTTAGAGGGTAGAGACTTAATCCGGTGATGATGCTTAAAGGTAGAACTTTGGGGAAGTGATTGGAATTAGATGAGGTCAGCACTGTGGGGCTATATGATGAAATCCTACTAGCTTTCTATGAAGAAGGGAAGAGACCAGAAGAGGTGTACACACATTGTCAATGTCCCTGTCTCTTGCCATGCGAGCCCTGCTTCACCTTGAAATTCTGTCAAACAGAAGGCTATTTCCAGATGAGCTCTTTGATATTGGATCAGACCTATGAGTGGGTTCTGAGTGTACTCAAAAGCCATAGGTTGTTGCAGAAAACTTTCAGTGCCAGGGCTAGATATCTCCCTGTGAGTTACTTGTCGGGGAGGACCCTGAGGTCCTTAAATAATACAGGCTATCTGCAAAGCTCTTGATTTCTCACCAGAACTAGATGGTGAAATCCTATTGCTGAAGACCACAGGCTTTGATTGCAGGACACTGAGAAATAAAGCTAAAATCGAGCTGGAAGGCTTCTCCCTGCTGACTAGCTCACATAAATAGCTATAAAGTTGAATGTAGCCTGCTAGGGAAGAAAACTCATCAGTAGTCTTAACCAGCACTGAACCCTGAAAGCAATACAATGGGCTGCTAAGGTAAGATGTGTCCACAAGTCAACAGTGGCATGTCTGTTATGGAGGTAACCGATTGCTCTCTAATTGGATTTGAGGTCCACTCCATGGGAGGGAATTTATGCCATTATGTTCTGAATATTTTTATTCATTTATTTTCAGGGGGATGGGCATGCCAGGGCTTCTTGCTAATGAACTTCAGATGCATGTACCACTTTGTGCATCTGGCTTGTAAACTTGTACTGGGGAATCAAACCTGGTCTGCCAGGCTTTGTAAACAAGTGCCTTTGACCACTGAACTATATGTTTTCTTTCAGTTTGAATTTTGTTTTCTATATTTTTTAGTGTTCCACTTCCTCATCAGTACAATCATTTTTAGATTTCTAACTTTTGAACCACTATATGCTTTTATGTTTTCTATAGCTGACTTTCCCAAGAGCTGAAGTTAAAGACTTTAATTTTTTCTGACTTTAATCGTGGAGGCTTATTGATTGGTATGTTTCACGATTTTAGATTATGAGATCTTATTCTTTTGACCTTTATCTGTTAATGTGGTTTTATAGTTTTGAATTATAATCCCAACTGTATGAAATTAGCATGAAGTACTGAATCTCAGGAAAGTCTTTAGATGCTACAAATATGGGTCAAGATAGACACATCTCTGTTTACCCTCTTCGATGGTGGGCTGGCTGCCCTTTTCCAGGCTTCTCTGAGTGTTGAGCACGAGTGGAGTTTTAATTCCAGTTTCCTTCCTTATGCAAGTTCATAGTTCTATTTCCTATTTCCAAGTAGTTGTTTCAACACAAGACCTTAGATAACGGAAACCCAGCAATTGCTTTGAGGCCAGTTGTACTTTTGATACCAGCCTACAGCTGGGGCTTACAGGGAGCTCACTTTTAGCCTAGGCCCCTGACCATTCCTTTCCTTTGGCTTGTTTCCTTCCTTCCTTCCTTCCTTCCTTCCTTCCTTCCTTCCTTCCTTCCTTCCTTCCTTCCTTCCTTCCTTCCTTCCTTCCTTCCTTCCTTCCTTCCTTCCTTCCTTCCTTTCTTCATTTCTTCTTTCTCAAATTCTACTATGAAATGGAAGAGATTAATGCTATATTTCATTCAGTTTGTCTATTTATATATAGAAACGTTTTTGAAAGCATATATTTTTCTATTCTGTCACACGGTTTCTGTGTGTCACGTTCTGAAGCAGTGGACCAATGAAACCATGGTTTACTGGGTGTCTTCTCTGTGCCCAGTGCTTTTGCTCTGCTCTCTTGCTGTCATCTTTGCTGTGATGTTAGCTGTTTAGGAACTGTTTCTCCTTGTGTATCTCCTGCTCAGCAGACACCATAATATGCAAACATTTGTTTTTCTGTTTTCTTATTTTCTTGTTCTACTACGAGGTAAATTCCATAAGATGGGGACTTTTTTTTATCTTGTTCTTAATTGGATTTCCAACATTTATGTAAATAACTCCTCATAAGCTCTCAATACATTTTTTCCACATTCACAAACAGGATCTGTGAGGGAGGTAATAGCGTGCCTGTTTTCAGATGAAAACCTGGACTTAGAGAAATGATGTTCTTGTCTCAGGAATGGACACAGTGTGTCATGTGCTAAAGGGTCAGCTTGATGGCAAAGTCCATGGGACTCTATTTCTTAGTTTTTGAGAAGCCAAGGTGAATTATAAAAGTAGTTTGATTAAATAACTGCAAGAAATTGTTCACATCATTAATTTCAAATTACATTTAATTTTAATACCATTAAATGAGTTATATACAATTAAGGAATTTCAATAGCATCAGCGTGTTAAGGTAATATGTCCAATCCCTATTGACTATATAATTTTGGTCTCATTACTGAAAAATAGGTGACTCATTAATTTGGGAAGTATATTTTGAGTTCTTACCTCAGCTGAGGAAAATATTACAAATTGTTCTGGTCTTTCTTTTCTCCAACATTCTTATTCTCTGACATAATAGAGAAGGTTTGGAGTTAGGTGTGTTGTTGGGTGGGAGAGTGCTCGCCTTACATGTACAAAGCTTTGGGTTGAATCTCAGCATTACTGAAACAAACAAAACCAAAAGAAAATGCTGAAAGCTATTGTTTTTATTCACTATTAAAAATCTCCCTCATATGCAGTTCCTAACCAGATTAACTGTAAACTCCAGTCAGGAGAAGTGAGAGTTTGTGAAAGAGGGGTAAGGAATGGCAGGGGGGGAAGGGAATGACTTAAGCATGAAGCTGAACCAAAAATGTTTCAAAATCATTGTCATAGCCACACGCCACTGGGATGATTCTTCAAACCAGGCACAATTTGGGGGAAGAAAGTATTTATTTGAAACTACAGATTGAGGGGAAGTTCTGTAACAGCAAAAGAGGCTGGCCCTCTTTCACAGGTCCAAACAGAGAGAAAAACCCATCACCTACACCACACACACAGAGAACAGGGAAAAGGCAGGGAGGACAGCGGGGCTACGCACCAAGGAGAGAATTTCTTCCTTTTTATATAGGCTTAGGGTGGGGTCTTGTAACCCTATCCTAGACTTAATGGCTTTCTGAGTCTCTGGAATTTCCTTCCTGCACTGCCCACATAGGAAAGGATGTTTACTTTTAGCCCCTTTGAGCTTCTTTACATCCTGCCCCTTGCTGAGAGGCTGCCTTCCTATAAACATCCTCAGAGACCCACCCAAGATTACTTGAAAGGTCAAGTTGACAACAAAACTTAACCATCACAATCATATATTCCTCACTTGCATACTGTAACCTATTGAGCAAGTAGTGGGCATTGTCTGGTAAAAGGGACTGTGAATAGAAGGGGAGAGAGTCTAAGCCCATGAAAAATTGTTCAGTCCTGTAACTCCTGGTACAAGTCACCAGCCCTTCCCTCACTGAGCTGAACCATAAAGTCCCAAAAATAAGACAGAATGCTAACCAGCCCCCAGATGGTAGGTAGTGCAATGCTAGAAGGCACTGTATAAGCTGCCACAAGAAGCTGGTCAATGACAGCAGGAGTGAACAGAGAACACTGGCATGAAACGCAGTCTGCCATCAGGAGTAGGCTGAACACACTTCCTACTGGGAGAGAACAGTGAACCATGAAACGAGCACTTGTGCAATGGAGGCGCCAAAGCCTGGGGGTGGTAATCAACAGTTTGTAATTTGGTCAAGTAACCCACTCAGTGATGGGGAGCCCTTAACTGGAACTGGAGACTCAGGGCAAAATGCACTGGGAACCAAAATGTTGGGACCCTCAAAGAGAAATTCACTTTACAAGTGAATTACAAACAGGCTACTAACAATGGAATCTAGCTAATTCAGAAATGTGCATCTCAGTTAACCTATTCAGATCTCACTCTCCGATGGAGATTCTGTTTGTATTTTTTAGAAGGCAGTGAGAGAGCTGTGGCTCCTCCAACCTTACCAATGAACCACAGGCCGATAGCTGACATCCTGGCAAGAGATGAGCCACCCCAGACCTACCATGGAGGATCCACATGGAACCCTCCAGAGAGCAGTGGGATAAGTAAGAGACCTATATCCACAGCCAATCAGTCAACCCAGGATAAGCCAGTGAGACAGATACGATCTCTAACGATATTCAACACAACCTAAAGCACAAGTACAGAGACCCCCCTAAGACCTCAATAATAAAGCAGCCTTAATACCCACCATGACTCAGGGAACTGAGCGGAAGAGGGGGTGGAAAGATTGTAAGAGCCATGGTGGAGGAGAATGTCCAGAAACATGGCCACACTCTAGCAACATATAAAGGGGGGTGGAACCGTGTTGACTCCTAGGCTATCCATAACCCCCTACCACATGGACTGATCCAGTTTGCCCATGGAGAAGGAGATCCAGCTGATTGGGGACAGGGAAGAGGGAAATCAGGGAATTGGGGACATCAACACATTATTTACTCATTAAGTGTATGTAAATATAGATAATAAGGATATAATTTATAAAAAAGTCAGTTTGTCATTTTAAAAAAATCATGAAACTGACAAGTTCAAAATGTCCTTAGACAGATACCAATGATACCCAACACAACCCAAAGCCGAAGTCAGGAGACACTTAAGATCTCAACAATAAAGCAAACTTAAGGACTTCCGGGGAAGATGGCTGACTAGCAGACACACTGTACACCTCGGGAAATAAGGGCCAGGGTTTTCAGCAGGGATCCAGGTCATGGACAAAAGCTGCGGCCACGTGCTGAATTTGAGGCAACTCCAAGCACAGGATCCGCATGACTAGAAGCCACCAGCATGGACCAGCACTCGCAGGAGGCAGTGAGTCATTCAGGCAGGCTGTGCCAGAACAGCTTCAGCCTGCCGGCTGCCTGAGGCTTTCATTCGGCTTTCCTTGTGTTTCGGCCCCCACCCTCCTGCCCTCTGTCTATCCCGCCCCTCCCGGGCACTTGCGTGTCTTTCTTTTTCAACTTTTTGTTGTTTTTTTAAATTGTATTTCTTATATTAATATTCTTTCTCCATTGGCCATCTGTACGTAGCCCCTCCCCCCACCCTCCGGGCTCCAGCGCGTCTGCCCCGCCCCTCCCCCCCACTACTTGGCTTTCTTTTTAGTTTTTAATCCTTTTTTTATTCTTTCTCTTTCACCGGGACCAGGGTCTCATTCGTAGCCCCCACACCCTCTGCCCTCCAGCGTGTCTGCCCCACCCATCCCCCCTCGATACTCCGCTTTCTTGTTTAATTTGGTTTTTAATCCTTTTTTCTTCTCTTTCTCTTTCACCGGTTCTTTATTTAATTTTATTTATTTTTTTCTTTTCTTTCTTTGCTGCCTTCCAAACTGGTCCAGGGGTTCTTACGTAGCCCCTTCCCCCGACCTCCAGCCTCCAACGCATCTGCCCTGCTCCATTTCTGTGCCTGAGGAACCCATTAGCCCCTCAATCTGTGCCCAGAAATCCCAGCAACACTAGTTCCAGGGATCTCAGCAGCCTCACCCTCCCACCCCGACCCCCACTGAACCCATCCCCTGGGACCGCAGACCTCTGTGAATCTGTTCCCCTGTCCTGCCTAATCTGGTGGTCCCACCCCATGTACCCACAACATCCGGGGATACGCTACCCCTCCCCATGACCACCAACCCCAACAACCCCGACAAATGAACCCGCCCCACTGCCCACTGTGCTCTGCCATACCCCACACCCACCGACCCCTGCAGATATCTCGAAGGTATTCCGCCAACAACCTCAAGTGGAATCAAAATTGGCAGACCTCAACGCAAGAATATTACACCAGCTGAGGAAACTGCACCAAATGACAACAACACCACCACTAAAGAGAGAGAGCAGAAGCAGGACCAGGATGACACAACACTAAACCTCGATCATACTGGCACAGATACTAAGGAGAACCTATTGTTAGTCATGCAAGAAAAGATGGACCAACATATTGAATGGGTGTAAAGTCAGCTCATTAGCTTTGCCACCAGGCTTAATATATTAGAGGAGAACCAAATGGACGTCAGAAGAGACATATCAGAACTAAAGGCAAGCCAGAAAACTGAGGTATCAAAAACCAGCTTTCCAAATTAACCGAAGACATCTGCAAATATAAGAATGACTGTCAGGAAGAAGTAATTAAATCAAACCTTGAAATGAAATCACATCTCAACAGGATGATAGAAGCAACCCAGAGAGAAGTTGCAGAAAACAAAAACCACATTGAAATAATAAGAACATCCCTAGAATTTCTTACCAGCAGGATCAATCACTGGGAAAACAGAACCTCAGACATGGAAGACAGAAGAGAGGAGAATTCAAGGGAAATCATAACCTTGACAAAATTCAAAAGAGCAAGTGAACAAGACTCAAGGGAAATGTGGGAAACCATAAAAAGACCTAATCTCAGGATCGTGGGGATTCTGGAAGGAGAAGAAAACCAAACGAGGGGCATAGAAAATATTTTCAACAGAATTATTCAAGAAAACTTTCCATACTTCACAAGAGATAGTCCCGTACAACCAAAAGAGATACAGAGGACCCCAAACAAATTGGATCAAAGGAGGAACACCCCAAGACATATCTTAGTTACAATGCCAAACACTGAGGATAAAGAGAGAGTACTTAGAGCAATGAGAGAAAGGAAACTCAAATATAAAGGAAAACCCATCAGAATCACGTCAGACTTCTCCATAGAAACTTTAAAAGCCAGGAGAGCTTGGAACAAAGCGATTCTAGACCTAAAGAATAACGGGTTCCAACCTAGACTACTGTACCCAGGAAAGTTATCCATCATAATTGATGGAAGAATTAAAGTATTCCACGAGACTAATCAGCTTTACAATTACTTGAGCACAAAGCCAAACCTTCAAAAGATACTTCATGAGATATCCCTTGCAGACGAAACAAATAACCGACCCCAGGAAAGGAACAGAGAACAAACAAGGTAACACA
>PVHP010004065.1:0-17892 GCA_004024765.1 Zapus hudsonius | reverse complement strand
GGGTGGAAAACAATTTTCCAGGCAAGTGGGAAAAATAAAAAAGCAGGTGTGGCTACTCTAATATCTGACAAAATAGACTTTAAGCCAACAGCAATAAAAAAGGACGATGATGGCCACTTCCTACTCATCAAGGGAACAATACAGCAGGAAGACATCACTATACTAAATATGTATGCACCAAATGCAAGGGCCCCTCAGTTCATTATGCATAAATTACACAAAAGCAAAGCAGATATAGATGCCAACACCATCATAGTAGGAGACTTTAACACTCCACTGTCATCCCTAGACAGATCGTACAAACAACAGACAAGCAGGGAAATCAAGCTGCTAAATGGCACCATTGACAAACTAGGGATAACAGACATCTACAGAACTTTTCACCCCAAGGACACAGATTACACATTCTTCTCAGCAGTGCATGGAACTTTTTCCAAAATTGACCATATGCTAGGTCATAAATCATCCCTCAGCAAATTCAGAAAGATCAATGTAATCCCCTGCATCATATCAGACCACAATGCATTAAAGCTAGAAATTAAAAATGGGAGAGGATCCAAAAATTTCAATAGATATTGGTGACTGAACAACTTGCTCCTGAACAATGAATGGGTCAAACAAGAAATAAGACAGTAAATCTAGAACTTCCTAGAAACAAATGATAATGAGGACACATTCTTTCAGAACTTGTGGGACACAATGAAGGCAGTTTTTTTTTTTTTTTGATTTTTCAAGGTAGGGTCTCACTCTAGCCCAGGCTGACCTGGAATTCACTGTGTAGTCTCAGGGTGGCCTTGAACTCATGGTGATCCTCCTACCTCTGCCTCCTGAGTGTGAAGGCAGTTCTAAGGGAGAAATTCATTGCTCTAAATGCCTTCATAACAAAGACAGAGAGGTCTCAAATCAACCAACTATCCTCATACCTAAGGTCATTAGAATAGATGGAAAAATCCAACCCTAAGAACTCGAGACGCAAGGAAATAATTAAGGCCAGAGCTGAGATTAATAACTTGGAAACAAAGAAAATGATTGAAAAAATTGACAAATAAAAGAGTTGTTTCTTTGAAAAAGTCAATAAGATTGACAAACCCCTGTCCACCTTAATCAAACGAAAAACTGAGAAGGCCCAAATTAACAAAATAAAAAATGAAAAGGGTGAGCTCACAACAGATCCTGAAGAGATTGGATGTATCATTAGGTCATACTTCCAAAACCTCTACTCTACAAAATTAGAGAACCTGGATGAAATGGATAAATTCCTTGACACCTACCAACTTCCAAAGCTCAGAACAGAGCAGATAAAGACCCTAAATAATCTGATAACAATCACAGAGATTGAATCGGTAATCCAGAACTTCCCGAAACGGAAAAGCCCAGGTCCAGATGGTTTCTCAGCTGAATTCTACCAAACCTTCATCATAGAACTGAAACCTCCCTTTTTGAAGCTTGTCAGGGACATAAAAAAAGAGGGTAGGCTCCCAAACTCTTTCTATGAAACTACCATTTCCCTAATTCCCAAACCAGGCAAGGATGTAACAAAGAAAGAAAACTATAGAACCATATCCCTGATGAACTTGGATGCAAAAATCCTAAACAAAGTCCTAGCAAACGGAATACAAACCCACATCAAGTCTATAATTCACCCCGACCAAGTCAGCTTCATCCCAGGGATGCAGGGTTGGTTCAACCTATGCAAATCGATAAATATAATTCACCACATTAACAAACTCAACAGCAAAAACCACATGGTCATCTCAATTGATGCTGAGAAGGCTTTTGACAAAATTCAACACCACTTCATGTTCAAAACCCTGGAAAGAATAGGCATAGCTGGCCTATACCTCAACATGATAAAGTCAATATACAGATCTCCTAAAGCACAAATCACCCTCAATGGAGAAAGACTCAAGGAGTTCCTGCTTAACTCAGGAATAAGACAAGGGTGTCCACTCTCACCACTGCTATTTAACATAGTGCTTGAAGTTCTAGTCCAAGCGATAAGACAGGAGAACAGCATGAAAGGGATACAAATTGGAAAGGAAGAAATCAAACTATCCCTCTTTGCAGATGACATGATCTTATACATATCAGAATCAAATAACAGTATCAGCAAACTCTTGAAGGTGATCAATGCCTTCAGCAGAGTGGCAGGTTACAAAATTAATACACAAAAATCAGTAGCCTTTCTATATACAGAAGACAAACAATTGGAAAAAGACATCAGAGAAACTGTCCCATTCTCTATATCCTCAAACAAAATAAAATACCTGGGAATATTACTAACCAAGGTAGTGAAAGACTTATAAAAGGAAAATATTGAAACACTCAAGAGGGAAATTGAGGAGGATGTGAGAAGATGGAAAGATATTCCATGTTCATGGATAGGAAGATCAACTTAATAAAAATGGCAATCCTGCCAAAAGCAATCTACAGATTCAACGCAATGCCAATAAAAATCCCAACCTCCTTCTTCACAGACATTGAAAAAATAATCTCCAAATTTATTTGGAAGGGTAAGAGACCTTGAAGAGCTAAAATTATTCTGAGTAAAAAAAATTACGTAGGAGGTATCACCATACCTGACTTTAAAACATACTACAAAGCCATAGTAACTAAAACAGCATGGTATTGGCAGAAAAACAGACCATCTGACCAGTGGAATAGAATTGAAGACCCAGCCTTTAATGGAAGTAACTTCAGCTTCTTAGTCTTTGACAAGGGTGCCAACAATGTAAGCTGGGCTAAAGATAGCATCTTCAACAAATGGTGCTGGACAAATTGGATAAACACATGTAAAAAAAATGAAAATAGACTCACTCCTTTCACCATGCACACAGATCAACTCCAAATGGATCAAAGACCTCAATATCAAGCCTGTAACCCTGAACACACTGGAAGAAAAAGTTGGAGGAACCCTACATGAGATAGGAGTAGGGAAAAATTTCCTGACCAAATCTCCAGTAGCCCAGGAAATGCAACAGTCACTAAACCAATCGGACCTGATCAGGCTCAAAATCTTCTGTACAGACAAAAACACCGTTCTCAAAGTCAATAGACCCCCTTCAAATTGGGAGATGATTTTTGCCAGCTACAACTCAGACAGAGGCCTAATTTCCAGAACCTACAGAGAACTCAAAAAAATTAATAACAAAAAAGCAAACTGCCCCCTCACAAAATGGGGCACTGATCTCAACAGAGAATTCACAGAGGAGGAACCACAAATGGCTTTTTCTCACCTGAGAAAGTACTCAACATCCTTAAGCTTCAGGGAAATGCAAATCAAAACGACAATGAGATACCACCTTACCCCTGTCAGAATGGCAATCATAAACAGAACCAACAACAATCGTTCCTGGCGAGGATGTAGGGAAAAAGGAACCCTCATTCACTGCTGGTGCGATTACAAACTTGTTCAACTGCTATGGAAAGCAGTGTGGAGACTTCTGAGCAGAATGGGCATAATCCTTCCAATGGACCCAGCTATCCCTCTTCTAGGCATCTATCCACATGATGTCACATCTCGACGCAGAAACATTTGTACAACTATATTTATTGCAGCTCAATTCATAATAGCCAAGAATTGGAATCAGCCCAAATGCCCATCCATGGAGGAATGGACAGAGAAACTGTGGTATATTTACATGATGGAATTTTACTCAGCTGAAAGGAAAAATGAAATATTGAAATTTAGGAAAAAATGGTCTGACTTTGAGCAGATCTTACTAAGTGATCACTCAAAAGAACAGAGAATAGAACGCCTCATATTCTCCCTCATATGTGGTCCTTAACCAGGATAACCGTTTTCTTTATGCAGACTAGTAGAAAGAATTGAGACGCTATGAATGAGGGGTAAGGGATGGGTGGAGGGCTTAAGCATGAGCCCTAATAAACCATATTAGGTTCAGAAACATAAAATTCTTATGAGCATACTGTAACCTATTTAGAAAGTAGTGAGCATTGACTGGCAAGAGGGGCCATGAGTAGTAAGGGTAAAGTCTAAGCCTGTGAATAATTAGAGCAGCCGGACAACCCCTGGTTCCAACCACTGGTTCCTTCCCTCACTGAGCTGTTGACCAAAGCGACTCATGAGATTCCAACAACAAGACAGAATTCTGTCAAAGCTCTTGATTGCCCACCCTAGGCCTGAGGCAAAACCCTGTTACTGATGAAACCACAGACTGCCATCAATCAGTATCGAGAAACCCTTCAAAGTCCAGAATGGTATCCAGCCCCAGAAGGCAGTTAGTGTAGTGCTGGAAGGCACTGCACAGGCTGCCAGGGGAAACTGATCAACAAAATCTGGAGTAAACAGAGACCATTGACACAAAACACAATCTGCGGTCATGAGTAGGCTGACCACACCTCTTACTGGGAGGGAACAGCGAACCAAGAAAGGAGCACTTGTGCAACAGAGGAGCCTGGGCCTGGGGGAGACAATCAACAGCTTTCAAATTTGGTCAATTTTCCACTTAGTGAGGGGACCCCTTGTCTGGAACTAGGGATTCAGGGCGATAGGCACCGGATCCCATACTCTTGGGCTCCCAAGACAAGATGCACTATGGGAGCGATTGACGGTGAGGCTACTAAAAATAGAATCTAGGTAATCCAGAATTGTGTATATTTGTTAACCTACACTGATCTCACTCTTCGTTGGAGATTGTGTTTGTATTTTTCAGGATGCAGTGAGAGATCTGGTGCCCATCTAACCCTACCAACCGACTGTAGGCCGATAGCTGTGTTTCTGGCAAGAGAGGAGCCACCACAATCATACCATGGAGGATCCAAATGGAACCCCGCAGAGAATGACGGGATGAACAAGGGGACCACAGCCACAGCCATTAAATCAACACAGGATAAGCCAGTGAGACAGAAACCAATGATCTTCCACACAAAGACCCCTAAACTCACAACCTTAAAGCAGCCTTAATACTCATCTACCACTGCTCAGGGAACTGTGCAGAAGAGGGGGTGCAAAGATTGTAAGAGCCGTGATGGGGGAGACTATCCAGAGGCATGGCACCCTTCAGTAACAACACACTTGGGCCAGGAGGACCGGGCTGAGTACTAGGCTATCCATGGTCCTCTGCCAGAAGGACTGATCCAGATTGCCCACGGAGGAGGATATCTAGCTGATTGGGGATGGGGAGTGGGGGCATTGGGGAATTGCGGATAATAACTCATTGTTTGCCCACTGAATAATGTACCTCATTATGGTCAATTAATATATATTTAAGACTTAAAAAAAAAAGCAAACTTAAAACTCACCCACCATGACTCAGGAAACTAACTGATCAGAAGAGGGGGTGGTAAGATTGCCAGAGCCATGGTGGGAGAGAATATCCAGAGCCATTGCCCCACTCTGTAACAATACACCATGGGGAAGAAAAAAATGGCTACCTCTTTTGCAATTTGTAACCCCCAAACTCCATGGACGGATCTAGTATGCACACTGAGAAGGGTCCCCAGTGGGTTGGGGACAGGGAGGAGGGAAATGGGGGTACCATCATAAGATTTGCTTATAATGTACCTTATTATCCATAATAAAGGTATTCAATTTAAAAAAATGTCCTATCCTTAAAAATCTCTAAAGATCCTAAAATAGGTTTTAAAATTGTGTTACTTTGGGACTGGAAGGATGGCTCCATGTAAAGCTAGATGCATAATGGCACATGCATCTGGAATTCCTTTGCAATGGCTAGAGGCCCTGGAGCACAGTCTCTTTCTCTCCTTGCAAACAAACAAACAAACAAACAAAATATTTTGAAACGTTTAAAATTGTGTTACTTTGAATAAACTATAACAGTTTTTTGTGACTACATTTTTAAACTAGAAGGTATTTTGTATAACGTGCTCATCTCTCAAACTGTCAGTGAGAGTCAGGTGAATTTCACAGAGTCCCCATTGGCTGGACAAGATTTCTCACAGGACAGAAGCTGCTGGATGAAAGGCCATGTTGGATCTTTTCAGGGTAAATGTGCAAGAAATTGTACGTTGTGTTGCTGTTGCTCACTCTCAGATAGAAGTTGAAAACAAATGAACGCGTGGGCTTTGAGCATGAAGTGGACCTGTTGTCCTGTTTTAAACTCAGTATTATGTAAAACATGGCTCCCATCATCTGAAAGTTTCTGTAGCACCTGGCAAACATTCTTCTACTTTTAATGTTGCCTTTTAAAACAATGTTTCCTACAGGGTTCTACTGCAGGAAACAGAATCTGAATTTCTTTCCCTGAAAACATGAGCCTTGATTATTGTATTGTATCACACTGGTGTGTATAAAGTGCAGCCTTTCAACCTTGAGTGATGATGAACTTTGTTTATGATAGCTAAAATACCAATGCTATTTTAACAACAAAAAATTTGTATAAATTGTGTTTTTAAAACATGTAATGTAAAAACTGGTATTTAAGGAGATAGACAATTTAGAAATTAAACCACTTCTGGGGGACAGTAAAAATGTGATATGTTACATTAATTTCTATAAACTTGTGGATGGAGGTGATATCAGGGGCAGGGGATAACCCTTATTGCCTTTTTCCTTCCTTTCCCACCATGTTTCTCCACACCAGCTCAAGGTCTTTGAAGGCTCCCATGCAAATGACCAAGGACAAGCCTCTGAGTAGGTTTCAGTGGAATACTTCTCACCACAGGAGACAGCCTGCTTTGGATTGGGCTTCTTAGGCAGAGAGGCTTTCTTCTCTTGAGTGGATATAAGGTCCCCTCTTGTATCTCCATGCTAGGTCTATTCTCTAAAGCCTTCTGGGCAAATCACATCCTTTGCCCAAGTCAAAAAGCCCTTTAGACATTTGAGGTCAAGTGTAATGATGGACAATGTCAGTTATGGTTTATGGCAGGTGCTACGCCACACAGTTACATGCTGACTCCTGCCTTTTAAGACAGATCAGGTTCTTCACCAATCCCACCTCTGCCCTGCAAGGGAGAGAGAAAATTCCTACAACTGGATTTTGTGTGAGATATGGAGGATTTCTAGATTTCCCAAGGCCTCTCTCTGGTCCCATGTTAGAACTTCTGAAGTAAAATCCTCTTCCCCATGCAACATTCCCCCTGGCACTAAAAGAAGAAAAGCTTTATTCATGCAGAGCAGAGCAGGAGTAAATGCTAATCTGAATGACTATGAATTTAGGAACTAATCTAAGTGTTTATTGTAGTAGAGCCTCCAGTGTTTGAGGAATAGTGTAAGAGCTAGTTAGTGAGGACTAGATCTTGGAGAATGGTTGGAAGGTTTTGGAGTTATCAACATAGAGACAGAAGTTGAATTTAATGAATTGAGCAAATATGTACTGAGCACCTGAGCATGCGAGGTGTTCTGCTAGTCAGAAAGTTGAAGCTCCAGTGCATGTAAATACCTTCAGGATTTACAGCCTCAGGAAAAACAGACAGGACCAATAGAGGAAGTCCTCTGCTCTTAATAGTAAAAACAGATGTACTTAGTCATGTCTTACAACTTTCTCATTTCAGGAACCGAATTATAGTTCTGTAATTGACACATGTAATTTGTAACTAAATTTCAAAAATAGTAATTGTCATGTCGAAAGAGTTTTTGGCTATTAAAATTGTGCATTTAAATTTATATAGGAACTAAAAATGAAGCACATCCTGTCAGAGTTTGACAGGTATAATCACTTACCCTGTAATGCAAGCAGTAACCTAATAGCAAGATGCTAATCATGCCTTGATGCAGGTGTTGCTAATTACCCATTGGCTTAGGCTGCTGTGGCTTCACCTCTGCATGTTTGTGCAAAATGCAAATGTGAAGTGCTAAATGGTAGTACTTAATGGCACCCGTGATGCTCAGATTGACCTTGAGACAATGGGAAGCGGGAATGGGAAAATGATCACGGTTTACTTGTATTTTAAGGCTCAATCTGACTCTGGCTGATTAAGGTTTCTCTTAAATAGGAAGTTAAGCTCATCTGGGCTCTGGCCAAGTGACTGGGTGAGAAAACAGTCATTTCTTATTTGTTCCTCCTAACATTTCTAGTAGTTAGATTGCTCTGAGAGAGACAGTCATAATTATTAGGTAATTAGGCATCACTTGTTTTTCATTTGGTATTTATTGAATGCCTATTCAATATGAAGTAGGAATGAGTGAAAAATCATCACTGCAGGGTTACATTTAAAGGCTTTTGTAAATAGTTTGTAAATTTTGGATTAGCTTCTAGTTGTGTGAATAAAGTATAAAACAGAGTCATCATACTCATTAAACAGTTCCTCTCTATTTCTCAACCTTTTCAGCGGGGTGAAGACAAATACTAGTTCTGTCAAAGAGACACGAGTCTCTCCCTGGCCTTGTACAGTAGAAAGCCCAGTGATACAGGGGATGGTGTGCCTCCTGACGATGGACGATGGTGAGGAGATGGACTGTGTGAAGAGGAGGGGCTCTGCCTTACAGGCTATTGTGGTCAGCTTTCTAGATGGTGTGCCAAAAGAACCCAAGCAAAAGCAGCTTGTGGAGGAATGGGTTTATTTGGCTTACGGACTCGAGGGGAGACTCCATCCTGGCAGGGAAAACGATGGCATGAGCAGAGGGGTGGACATCACCTCCGCCATAGCACTGGAAACAGCAGCAGGAAGGTGTGCCAAACACTGGTAAGGGGAAGCTGGTTTATAATCCCCACAAGCCCGCCCCCAACATCACAGCTCCATCGAGGTTGTAAAATCCAAACTGCCATCAGCTGAGGATCAATCACTGAGAACACATTCATTTGTTTGTGGGGAACACCTGGATCAAACCATGACACAGGCCCTCTCTGCTAGTTCTTCACAATGTATTCCATAGGTTATTGAAATTTGCAGTCAACCAACTGTGCTGTAGACCACCACCCCATCTTAGTGAACTGTATTTTGGTATTTATTATCCAGCCTCTGCCTGCGTGCCCCACATTGGTTTTTGTTTTTGAACATTAGATCACTTCATCTATCCTAACACAACAACTATTTGTACATTCTGTTCTGGAAGATTTTTTTTGTTGTTGTTGCTGTTGTAATTGTTGCTATTTGCTGAAGGAAAAGATGGCAAAGAGCCTAGTGATCATCGCTAAAGGATGGCTTGCATAGATTATGGTATTTCATATTATGGACATTAGGCAGCCATTTAAAAGAATAGTCCAATTTGGAATTACCTCTCAGCTATGTTGTTAAGAGAAGAGATTGAAAGTACAAAACAGTGTTCATAGCTTCAGTTAGGGTACAGCAAATATATGTGTGTGTGTGCATATGTATATATACATACATATTTTGCACATACATACAAATGTATGTAATTTTTGTGATAAAATGTATGTAAAAGTCACTATTTTAAACATTTAAGTGTACATTTCAATGACATTAAGTACATTCGTTTGTTTTGCAACGACCAATCTCCAGAACTTACCACATCTCAAATGAAAACTTCTTGTTCGCCTCTCCTGCTTCTTCTAATCTCTTGCTATGTAGACTAAGCTGACTGGTCTTAAACTCACCTTGGAGCCCAGGCCAGCCTCTGGCGATCCTCTTGTCTCAGATTCTAGTGCTGGGGTTACAGACACGCACCACTCTGCTGAGCCTCAAATGGAAAACTCTTTATCCATAAATAATAGCTTTCTATCCCCCACTTGCCAACCCCTTTCTAGGATTCTCCTTTCAATCTCTATGAATTTGATTACCCCAGGTAGTTCGTATGAGTAGAATTATATAATTTTTGTTACTTTGTGACTGGCTTTATTTTCCTTAGCTTAATGTCTTCAAGATTCGTTTGTGTTGTAGCATGTGTTAGAATTCCCTTCTTTCCTAAGGCTGAAGTATTTCTATTGCATATGTATGATATTCCACTTAGTGTTTCATTTGTAAATAGACGTTTGGGTTGTTTCCAGTTTTCAGCTCTGAATAATCTGCTGTGGCTGTGGACATACATGTCTGTCTGAACCTTGCTTTCAGTTCTTATTGACTCAGAATTGTGGGATGATATGCTAATTCTATGTTTAAATTTTTGAGGTCTCTCAATACTGTTTTCCATAGTGGCTACACCATTTTACATAGCCATGTACAGTGAACAAATGTTCTCATTTTTCTACATTCTTGTCAACACTTAATGCTTTCTTGTATTTGCAAGTGTGTATGCACATTTGTGTGTGCATGTGTGTGTGTGTGTGTGTGTGTGTGTGCACGTGTGTCATTGCAAATGAACATCAGATGCTTGCTTGCCTCATGTTTTGGCTTCTGGTTTACTTGGGTAGTTTGGTCAAGGAAGGCCCAGCTGGTCGGCTTTGCAAGCAAGTGCCTTTAACTACTGAGCTATCTTGGCCGTAAGTCCAATGTGTGAAGTGGCATCTCACTGTAGTTTTGATTTGCATCTCTCTAATGATCATAATTTAGAGGATTTCAAAGTTACACGTGATGATAGGACATCTTCCCTGAACACTGAGTTACAGTGTGCTAGAAGGCGGGGCAGAGGACACAGCTTTTCTTAGAAAAGTTGGGGTTATTTCTTGAACAGTTCAGAGCAGGGAGGTTTGGGAGGCAAACCTGGACCTGACTGGGTGGAAAAAAGGCAGGATGGTGGGAGAGCATGTGGTTTGAGATAGAAGACAGGATCCAGGAGTGAGACCCCTGGCTCCAGGAGCAATGTGGCAGTGGTGGCTGTCGCCCGCTGGCCCAGGAAGTTATAAAGGGAAACTCCAAAGTTCCAGAGGTGGGAGAGAGAGTAAGGGAAGGTAAGGAAGGTAAGGAACGAGAGAGGGGGGGGCAGAAAGAGAAAACAGGGATAGGGTGCACACCTTAGATCAGGAAGAGAGAAGAGCACCAAAGAAGGCCTTATGTATGTTCCCTTGGGGGGTTGCCTGTGAAGGAAGGGCTTTGGGAGGTGTGTGGAGTGGGGCTGGTGGTTGGGGAAGGAGCCAGGCTGGTTGGACCACCTTGAGAAAGTGAGGCCTTTGAAGTCTCAACTCTGGCTTGCTGGTAGGGCAGAGGGAAGGAGATGAGATTCATACACTATCTTAATTTTGTTCTTTTCTAATTTATTTTTTTTTTCAAAACTAAACCAGAAAAGCACTGTTTACAATTAAACAGTTACTTTTGTGTTTTCATCTTCTCCAGATGCAGAATGCCTAAAATTCGAATAGTTCATGGAGTTTCTTATGTTTTCCTTAATGTTTGAGGGCTAGTATTTTATACTGGTTAAACATATAATTTTCTCTCTCATATGCAGATCTTCACTTCTAATTGTTAATTGTATGTATTTGGGCACCAGTGAGTGCGAGTAAGGAAGCCAGGAAGGGACCATGAAAGGAGAAACATGAGGCTTTAAGGGAGGATCCAGGGTGAGGGGGTGGGAGGGTGGGCATGGAGCACAAATGATATGAAAGTGGAAGGGGAATTCTGGGAGTGCACAATGGGGAAATGGACATACATATGAATAAAGTCAGATACATCATGAGAAGGAACATGTGTGCAGAGGAAAAGGTTATAAAACCAAACTTGTCTATCAAACCAGAAGACCACTCAAACTGCGGCCCTAGCAACTGATCCATCCTCTCCTAAAAATCCCAGAAAGAGAAGCCCAGATCATTCCTTGAGAGCTTTCCACTGCTCCTTTGAGAATTTATTCAAACCTTTATGACACTCTGCTCTTGAGAGTTTCTTGCAGCTTAACTACTAGTGTGCACCAAGAACCTGGAAACACCCCCCCCCCCAAACATATGGAGAGAGAGAGACAGAGAGACAGAGAGAGGGAGATGTAGGGAAAGAGATGAGTAGGGGAAAGAATCAACCAAAATTATGTCTGAAAATGCCACAAGAAAACCTGTGACTTTGTAAGCTAATTACAGATGGGCATATTGACTAGATCTAAATGATTTGTTTGCAAGCCTGGCTCTCAAGAGCTGGGATGTAGCTCAGAGGTAGAGTTCTTGCCTAGCATGGCAAGAGAAAGAAGCCTGACTCTGCTGCTTCTTAGCTATTCGACTTTGGACAGGCTACTCAACCTTTTTGTGCCTCAGTTTCCTCTTCTATAAAATGAAGGTAACATCAGTACCTATTTCAGAGTGAGGAAGAATAGAAAGACAGGAAAATTGGAGGCATGAAAAGAGAAAAGAAGCCCCTCACCAGAAGAGAAGCAAGAATTCCAGCATTGTTAACAGCGACCAGGCCTTTCTCCCTTTCTAGCTATGACCTACGATTTTCTAGGAGCATTACCTGGAAATCTCACTTACAAATAAACTCCTCATGCAACCCTATTAGCTCCTGGTTTATCTATTCAGAATAGAATTCCAACTGTTGTAGTCAGCTCCACATTGCTGGGATGAACATCTAAACAGACACAGTTTATGGAGAAATGGGTTTATTTCCAGGGGAAGTTCCGCGAATGGTGGAAGAAGCTGGCTCCCTTTCATAGATCCAAGCAAAGAGAAACCACCAACAGCCAGCACATACCAAAAAGCAAGCAAGCACAAACCACCTGAGCTCAAACTGCTCTTCACACCTTTGGGCTGATTCCAGATCCACCCCCAAACCCACCTTAGTGCAGGACTCCAGGATCTGCCCCCAGTGACACCTACTCCAGCCAGAGAGCTGGAACCCAAGTTATAAGCTTAATTTTAATAAAATACCTGAGTATATGGACTATACATTTACCTGATCATAGTCACACTACCACATTAGCCAAGACACCTCTAGAGCTACCACATAATCTCACCAATCAAAGAGAGAGAGAGAGAAAAGGGGAAAAAAGGTTTCATGGTGACTTTTTGAGATGTAACTCAAGACCCACAAAAAAAGGTACTATGGCTAAGCAGTCCAGTGTGGCTCTCCTTGAGGAGCTCATAGGCACACCTGAGTGTCTTATTCTTTCCCTACATGAGTCTCCCAGGAGGAGCTCATACCCACTCTGTGTATGTCTCACCTTCCGTGACTCTCTCTTGGAGAAGCCCACATCCCCATCCCATTCACTTCTTGAGTACCTCTCTTGCTACTTTTGATAAATATCCCCAACTCTGATTAATATTGGCTCTTCATCAAATGATTTTCTGTGTTTTCAAAGCCAAAAATTCTGGGTTTGCCTCAGTTGAGGTCCCTAAAAGTCCAAGCTCAGGCTGCAAGCATGCCAGTACGGAGTCATGCCTCAGTCCCCTTGCTCCTGACAAGAGGGATATTGTCATTAATAAATAAGATAATATATGTCAACCACTTTGAACTACTCCAAAAGCACAGTAAACAATAATTGTATATAAATTATTATCATTAAAGTACCTCCAATCATTTGGTAAAGGTACATCATATGTTTATATATATTTGAAAAATATGATGGCATTGTTGTTTAGGCCTTGGATTGGGAATAGGGCACTGCCTAGCATCTTTGAGGTCCTGGATTGGGAGCCTCAGTTACACACACACACACACACACACACACACACACACACACACACACACACACACACACACACAGTGGTGGTTTTCAAGCCTCCTAATAAGTAGCTCTCAAGCAGAGGAAAAAACAGCTCTGCTCATCACTGCTTCTGAAGAGTGTGGATTGCTTTGAACAGAACGGCTTATCTGGTCTGTGTTAGTCAATAAAAAGTAGTTGAAAGTCACCTTCAGTACTTCTCTTAAAAAGTAACTAATCTTTGGACACCCTGGGGCCTGGAATCAATGGTTACAGATCAATATTTTCTGTATTTGGTTATTGTTTCCTTCACCTTGTATCCTCTGGGCTGAGAGTCAACACACTGTAGACTAAGACAATCAATGAGGTACATTTGTGGTTTAGAGAACACCAGATGGGAGAAAGTTTCTTTTGGAAAACACATACAAAGGAAATTGTGTCGACACTTTCTCGGAGGAATCCTGGAGTCATTAGAGGATGAATTTGTGATCCAAGAGGCTTTTCCTCAATTACACTGGGAGCTGTCAATGCATTGCTTGTGGTAAGCAGGCTCTCTCAAGCGTTAGATGAAGACCCAAGATGGTCTCTGTTAGAAGAATTGGCTTTTGTGAGCCCAAATTCATGATTTTATAAACTGCTTTTCATTTCTGGTCTGTTTGGCCTTGATTTTCAGTGATGGTTCCATTTGTAACTTTGGAAAGAATCTTATTTTCATCAGTCTCAAGGAAATGCATGTAGATGGGGTCAGGAGGGGCAGCTGAACCAACCCCCAAAGCCAGCACATCCTCAGCAATATGCTCTCTGGAGTGAGGAGGCCAGCACAGTGGAGGTTACCTCATAACCTGGCACAGGTAGATGAGCATCCGTTTTGTATAGGAAAAGCAGCAGAGGCTGGTGTTCTATTTACATTTTGTAAATGTTGTAGTCAAGATGGGGTGCTTATATTACCATTTGAAAATTAGATGCATATAGTTGTTCAATCTGAAAATAAGTTCAAGGTTAAACATAGCCCTACTTCCCTGTGTACTTATCAGCTGACATCTGAGCTAACTCAAACTACACCACATTCTAGCCAAGACATTGAGGAAGTCATTGATGTATTCATTTTGAAAATATATGGTGTGTCCAGTGGCCACAAGGGTTGGGAATACAGTGATAAACCAAATCCAAAATGTGGTCCCTTACTTGATTTTATAATCCTAGCCCTGTCTTGAGTTGCAATAACAAAATGTCACAGACTGGGTGGTTTATACAATGGAAATGATCTTTTCTTATAATTGTGGAGGCTAGGAAGTCCAAGATGAAGGTACTGGCCAACTCCTTTCCTGGTGAAGCTTTCTTCCTGGCTTGATGGTGGATATACTCTCTGCTCTGCTTCACCTGGTAAGGTGGGGGGGAGGGGAAACAAACTCACTATCATTTCATTTTATAAAAGCACTAATCTTATCCTGGCATGAGCTCATCTCAACATAGTCACCTTCCCAAAGGTGTTATTTACACCATGAAGAAAGGTAAAACAGGCTTTAGGGGACAGTGTTGGCAGGTTGATGTTTTATATAAGGATTTTGCAATAATATGATATTGTAAACCCTTGGAATTTTACTCTTGACTGAAATTAAGTATCATTGTAGAATCATGTATTATTATTTGGAATGAAAGAAGAAACCAGGTTAACTGCCAGTTAAACTTATGTGGCCTGCAGATTGGACTGTCATTCTAAATCCTGCGCAGGTGGGATACAAAGTTTCGATGTGTTCAAGACCTTTGAGATTTTAAGAAACAGTAACAATGGGAATTTCCTCTTTAGAATGTTTTGGGCTAGGGATGTAGCTCAGTGGTAGAGCACTTGCCTAGCCTGTTCAAGGCCCTAGATTCCATTCTCCATGACTTCCACCTCCCAAAGGACTTGTGTAGAATTCCAGAGATCTATGTAAGACTTTATACCCCATGGTGTCTGAATCAGTGACTTTCTCTTTGACAAAAACATCTGACCAGAGCAGCTTAAGGAAGGAAAGTGTCTATTGTCGTCAGCCTGCAGTTTTGAGGGAGACTCCATCATGACAGAGAAACATGGTAGGACAGGAAGCTGCTTCACAAAGTCACTTCAACAGGGAGGAAGCAGAGCAGAGGGCTGTAACACCCCAGGGCCCACTTCCAGTGACACACTTTCTTGGCAAGGCCTCATCTCCCAAACATTCTTCAACCTTTCTAAACCAAACAGTTCCACCAACTAGGAATCAAGTATTCAAATGCATGAGGCTACAGTGGATATTATCCATTCAAACCAATATAAAGTCATAGTGTCTAAAAAGTAGCCAACACTTCTACCCACACTGTGCCTTTTGTGACAGGTATGCATATTTGAGCTTTCAAAGCTAAATTGCACTTCCTGAAGAGTGACTGTCTTCCATATCCTTTCTGAGTCACCGCTATTCATCCGGTGGAGCTTCTCTTAATCCCTTATCAGTCTTGCTTGAAAGCCTCTGTTCACAACAAACGCCTTGCTTGTTTGTGCCTGAAAATCCCTTTACCTGACTGAGGACACACGGTTAATGACACTGAAGTAGTATTATGCAATGTTTTCTAACCTGGGAAGGTTAAGCCTCTGTAGCACTCAATCACAGGCCCACGAGTTCCTAAAGGGAGGAGGAAGGGTGCAAAGCTAGTTCTACACATTGCCTAGGAAGGACCTGCAGTGACAGAGCAGGAAGGAAGTCTGGAGAGCTGGCTAGGAAGTGGGGTGCCCTCTGATCAAACCCTTCATTGTGTTTCAGAAGAAAAGGGACTTGAGAGTTTCGAGTGATGGTCCCAGCCGAGATGGGAGGACTGACTGAGAGGCCTGGGCTTCTTGAACATGTGAACCTTGTCAGGAGTACCAGAATATTTAGAAAAAAAAAAAATTGTAGGGGGTGGTGGAAAAAATGAAACATTTTAAAGTTTATTTATCTTTTTGTTTTCAAGGAGGGAGGGAGAGATAGATGATAGATAGATAGACAGAGAGAGAGAGAGAGAGAGAGAGAGAGAGAGAGAGAGAGAGAAAATATGGGCTCACCAGGGCTTCTTGCCATTGCAAACTAATTCCAGATGCATACACCACTTTGTATGCATGGGTTGGGTACTGGGAATCAAAACCAGGCTCTCAGGCTTCACAAGCAAGCACCTTTAACCCCTGAGCCATCTCTCTAGGCCCCCCAAATACTTTCAAAAATGTTTGTTTATTTTTTAAAAAATATTTTATTTATTTATTTGAGAGAGATAGTGAGAGAAAGAGCCAGATAGAGAGAGAACATGGGTGTACCAGGGTCTCCAGCCACTGCAAACAAACTCCAGACACATGAGCCACCTTGTGCATCTGGTTTTATATGGGTACTGGAGAATTGAACTTGGGTCCTTCTGCTTTGCCTGAAAACGTCTTAACCACTAAGCCATCTATCTCTCCAGCCCCCACAAAAATGTCGATTATGGGAGAAATAAAGATTCAGACTTGATTTGCAGCTTAATATTATTTTGTTTTAAAAGACATATTAGTGGCAGAGTACTACTTACCATTATGACCTCTGGGGATGCTACTTCAGCCTGGAATGTAGGTATCAAGTAACTTCCTCTCTCCCCAGCACCATGTCCCTGCTTGCACACCAGTGTGCATCATGATATTCCAGACACTGCTACTTTGGTATTTTTGTTAGTCATATGTGAAATGCACACTAATATCCACATATCATCTGAAACTTTTTTGAAACAAATCTTTAAGATTCAGCTGGGCAAAAATGGAGCAGGTACGGGATCATTAGAATTAATAGGAAAAAAAAGTAATAGATCGCAAAACTGACTTTTTATCAGGAAAAACTTTAGTTAGCAGTACCAAAGACTCTAGAGAGTATAGAGAGCCCAGCAGAGACAGCCCCAGCCAGCTGGTTTACAGCCGCAGCAGCATCCTGCAAGCCACAGCTCTGGGGGAGCTGGGAGCCTGAAACTGGAGTAGGGACACCTGTGCAGCTGAGCAGCAGGAGAGCTTGCCACTTGCAAACCAGGCACCACAGCAACCTGCCAGGAAACCTGCCAGCACCGCATCCATGCTGCAGCTGCCAGCCCACCCACCACTGACCCCAGCGACCCATGGGACTGTGTCTGCAGCTCCAGCAGCTTGCGCCAGAGTGTGCTGCAGGACTGGAGGAAAAGCCAGCTTAGGACAGCGTCTTCCCAGAGGTCAAAACACTTATAAAGTCTGAGGAGGAGTGCTAAAGGGGGGGTGTAGAATATTGGAGGGGCATGGAGAATAAGAGGGGGAGGGGAGAATCGGAGGGGCTCAGAGGGGAGGGAGCTGTGCGTGGAAGCACCACCAGGAACTCAGCCAAGGAGAGACTAGAGGCTAGAGGTGCTGTCCCTAGTGGTGGACCTGCTTGCTGAAGGTGAGTGAACAATCACTGGGCTCTCTTCTTCTTCTTCTTCTTCTTCTTCTTCTTCTTCTTCTTCTTCTTCTTCTTCTTCTTCTTCTTCTTCTTCTTCTTCTTCTTCTT
>PVHP010004064.1:0-73725 GCA_004024765.1 Zapus hudsonius | reverse complement strand
CTCACTTGGGCCAGGAAGACCGGGATGAGTACTAAGATATACAGGATCCCTTGCCACAAGGACTAATACAGACAGCCCACGAAGGAGGATATACAACTGATCAGGGATGGGGAGGGGGGAATTGGGGAATTCGGGATAACAACGCATGGTTTGCCCACTAAATAATGTAACTCATTATGGACAATAAATATTAAAAAAAATATATGGAGATGAGTCCTAGCAAAACCACAAGGAGAGCAAAACCTACAGACTCTAAGTGCTGTTTATTCCTGGTTCATTCCCAGAGTTTATGTGGTGAAACTGAAAACTAAAGCTGTGTCATACTTATACTGGACTTAGTATCACATCTTTAAGAGTAGAATGGGACCCGCTTGAAGGAGTTAACCTCCGAGTTAATCTCCGAGTGTGGTATCCTCCACCTCATTTGGCTTGCGTGTTATGTGTAATACTTAATCCTGAGCCAAATCAATATCAAAATAAAAACTTCTGACTATTCAATTAGCTGAAGAAGCTCTCATGGGTGCAGAAGTTACAGACACTGGCAGTGAGCTCCAGGTAAAGTTGAGGCTGCCGTTTGGGAAGCAAATACAGACAGCTCTAGGTGTGCAATGCCATTATCTGTCAGTCAAACAACAGAAACATTGCTAGGAATGGAGGAGGTAAATATTTAAGTGAAAAATACTACCCCAGATTGTCACTAGAATAAAAGGCATGATGATGTGTATGCTGACTTGACAAGTGACAGGACGCAACTTCAAAATTAAAAACTACCCCAACTACAATCTATGCTAGCCCAGATCCCACATGTTCAGCCCTCCCCTCCATCCCCAGCACTCCAAAGAACTAATCAGAAGCCATTCCTACTTCTGTATTCCTCATGACTAGTAGAGTAAAACTCTGAACACTGTCACCAAGGTGATCCAAAAATTTAATTCAGCATATCCTAAAATGCTTTGAGGTTGACTGCATCTCAAAACTTGCCTTCCCCACAGAAGCAGTGATAAGAAAGGAAATATGTTTGCATCTCCAATTATCTGACTTCAGGTTGTTTCAGTTCTACACATTTATTTAAAAAAAATAAAAAGAAGACATTAAGAAATGAAGTAAAACAGCCCTTTTAAAAGGATTGTTTTGTAGTGCATTATTTATGATTGTGCTGAATTTAGTTTAATAAATCATTTTAATTTTTTCCTAGCCATTAATCACAGGAAATGCTGGTCAATTAGAGTGTATCTATCTATAGATCCATTGGTTGATAGGAATAGTTCTGTCTACATATGGCTGGCCTTTACTGAAAAAAAAAAGAAAAGAAAAACCAATAGTTGTAGGTCTTTCAGTGCCTTACGGCAGCCCACTGGACCTATAGACCACACCTGCTAAGTCACTTACCTCAGGAAGACTGCTCCCTGAACAGCAAGAAGAAAGCATTGTTCATAATCACATTCTGTTATATTTTCATTGCCAAATAATTTTTTATCATAATTTGTAAATAATAGCTATTTTTTCTTTAAATACACTGAGATTTCCAGTAGCATATTTTTTTCAATCCTTAATATTGTCTAGTTCTCTGTATTCAAGAGTCTCAATATTTTATTTTACTTTATTTTTTTAAATTTCAATATTTTAAAGACAGAGACTAGTGGAAGCAAACACATGTTCTGAAAGAATACATTTGCACTTTTTAAACATTCTTCTTATAAGTCCACAGTTCTCCTTCTGTCTCCGTGCCCCTAGACTTGGGCTCCAGTCTGTGGTCACAGTCAAGTTCTTTCACAGATTGCTGGTGAACAATGAGCTAACAATACTTTGAAGATGGACGGAAATAATTCCACAAGATTTCTAATAACCATAAAGAGGACTAAATCATGAATTAACAGTGTCCTTTTTGTAAGACTGCTGAATTCTATCAAATAATAAAATTCCTTTCTGAAAAATCAAATCCAAAGCATACATGATTCTACAGGTAATGGGAACAGTAAAGCCTAATAGCTATTGGGAAAAAAATGAGATATTTAATCTTGAACTACACAAGCCTGAGTGTATATCTTCTGTTATGGTTCCTTCCAGGTGTCCCCGACAAACGAATGTGTTCTGAATGCTTGATCCCCAGCTAATGGCAGTTTGGATATTAGAAACTTGTTATAGCTATGTTGCTGGGGACGGGCTTGTGGGTATTATAAGCCAGCTTCCCCTTGCCAGTGTCTGCCACCTGGTGTGCCGGAGGTGATGTCCACCCTCTTCTCATGCTGTCGTTTTCCCTGATGGAGTCTCCCCTTGAGTCTGTAAGCCAAAATAAACCCATTTCTCCAATCAGCTTGTTTTGGCCGGGTTCTTTTCCATACAACAATGAGAAAGTTGACTTCAACACCCTTTTTAATCCTTTTTTAAACCTTTGTTAATCCAGGGGGATGAAATAAAGTGAACTTTAAACAGCAGGAAACCTCCTTCAGCATCCAGGCCCCTTACTTTGAATGGTCAACATTCCTCCTGCTCTCCCAATGCAGATCACTTGGCCCAATCTCAATGGTTGTAGTCTCTCAAACAACTTATTTTACAAATAACTACATTCAGTTCCCACTTTGTTTTTCCTATCTAAGTAATTTTAAATATGTGTAGAAAACATTAAAAATATTTTTGAATATAACTGCACGTGATATTTAGACTATTTCCCTAAACCCAATTTGTGATCCTTATTTGGCATCACCATGTTATCAATCAAAAAACAAAAATCATCAATGTTGGAAAACTATTGAAATGAGCCTCTTGTTTCTCACATGTCTATTACAAGTATGACATTAACTGGCCTTTGGCTGTGTATTCAATGGTGAGTATAATGAGCCTGTCCTGGACACTGCCGAGAGGCTTCTTGGGAACAAAATGAAGGAATACTTATTGTCAATGAGACAACATTCCACATCCTTAAATAGCTCCTTTCCTGATGATTATCTGTCCCGCTGAGGCTTATAGAACAGCCCAGAATGCTTATTCTGAATACTGCTAAGTTTGTACATGCAAACTGTCCTCTGTTCCTGACTCGGTTGTTGAAGTACTTTCTACTAGCATTCATAAAATGTGCCAGGCCAGAGCTGGGAAGCTGGCTCAGTGGTTAAAGTACTTGCTGTGCCCATGTGAGGACCAGCATTTGGATCCCCAACACCCATGTAAAGATCAGATGGATGTGCTTATTCCTGTAATGCCAACACTTGGGAGGCAGAGACAGGGGATCCCCACGACAAACTGCCTAGCTAGATTATCCAAATCAGGTTCATGTGACATATCCTGTCTCAGCAAATAAGGTGGGCAGCAACAATGGGAGACACGTAATATCAACCTTTGGTCTCCACATGCATGTGCATACACCTGTGAGCCCACACAAATGCAAACATGTATAACACACACACACACACACACACACACACACACGCATAGACACAAAGCATCTAAGGCATATAAGGAAGGTAAATTTGTTTCCTTTGTTTTCATCAAGAACTTTAATATATGAGCAGACTATAATTGATGATATCCCCAACTTGTTAAGCTCCTTTGTCCCCTCTCCCTTGCCCCCACTTCACTGAGGCACCCCCTCTTTCCAGGTCATCTTAACTTCACTTTGATGTCCCCTTCCTTTTGACCTTCTCCATTCCCTGTCAGAATGTGGATGGGCTCAGAGTAGTTTTCTGACCTTTTAATTTTCTTGACAATAAGATATACTTTGTTGAAGATCCAAACAACAAGTTGGACTGAGAGTAGTAATAAATACTTTTGGACTTTTCTGGCCAAAGATTCTCTGTTGCCATTACCCACTCTCTCATTCTAGCACAAAAGCAGTAATAAACAGTATTCATGTGAAAAAGTCAGGCTGTGTTCCTATAAAACTTCATTATATGGACACTAAAATTTGAATTGTATATAAGTTCACATGTCATGAAATAATATTCTTTACATTTTTTTCAATCAGTTTAAAAGATACAAACCACAATGAACTCATTGGCAGACAAAAAGCAGGGTCCATGAACCATATCATGTCAATATATGATAAGAGAAAGATTGCCCCATTGAAACATTTTTGTTCGTTTTGTGTTCTTTCTAGTTGATGAGGAAGAACCATAGGCAAGTAGAGGGATTGAGACCACCTAGACCGGGCTTGGGAGAAGGATTTCTTTGTGGTGCTGGGTATCATACCTGTAGCCTTGTATGTATTCAGCAAGTACTTCACCACTGAGCTACATGCCTACTCCTCCCGGATTTCTGTATGCACATGTGTTTGATGTATATATGAAACGTTTCTGTCTTTTGTCCTTTCACTTCCAACCTCTTTACTCACATGGTCTTCATTTTACCTGCTGTTTTCTTGTCTGGAGTGCTGCATGAATGCTGAAGAAATGCACCAGTGAAAAGACATTTATTTACTTGCATTGATATTTAGATTTCCTTTGAGTAATAATAGTTTTAACTACTTTACAGCTTTTTGCATATACTTTAACCTCATTTTACCTTGATTCTAATGAACATCCTTATCAGATAGTCATACCTATGATTTATTTCTAATACCCAACAAGGCTTTTTATGCATGAAGAGCTGACCAAAAAGACTAAGATGAATCATTTGTCAAACTGTACTGTTTATGATAAACTCAAAAGTCAAAAATTATTTGAACCACTTTGATAATAACCAATTAAAACAGTGTCTGGTAGATGATATGGGCTCAATAATCATCTGTGTGTACATATGCATGGTGAGTGTGAGTGTGTGTGTGTGCGTGCGCGCGTGTGTGCACGTGCCTGGTACCCGAGTGGGTATCAGGTGTCTTCTTCAATCTCTTGAAACTTTATTTTTGACAAACTGTTTCACAGTGATCCTATAGCTCACCAACTTGTTTAGAGTACCTAGCCAGCAAACCTTGGGGATCCTCCTGTCTCCACCTCCCTAGTGCTGGAATTACAGATATTGTGTGACAAATACTTTACTGACAGAGCCATCTCCCCAGCCCCCAGAAATTATCACCTTTTCTTGAAAGTTTGATCAAAGTTCACCTGAGGCAAGTCATACAGAATTTCCTACATTTTTGATTTATTAACACAAACAAGAAAGCACAGCACTTACCTATTTGCATAATGCTTTTGGCTGCATTTTGATTGACACATGTGAAGTTTGCTTTGGTAGAAGATAATTCTGTTCTTTGTCAAAGGAAGGAATTCATAAGTAGGAAACATTGAGGTGGGTGAGGGAGTACCACTGTTACAATCAACTTGACCTCAAACTTCACAGCTAGCCCAGCATGTAGGTTCCAAAGGGCAGATTTCATACACACGGCAATACTGGGTAGTTATGCTTCAATTTTGTGTTTAAATTATTCTTTTGGTTCCATCCTGAACACACATTCAAGAATGGTACAGCAGAACAAGACCCCACAGGTTGACCCTTATTGGCACTAGACAATATCCCCCAAGAAGATGTGTTACATAATATCCACTGAGCAATACCCAATTCTCAAGTAAGCTCAGCTTTGGATTCTTTACACACATATTCCTTCAGATGAGAAAGCATTTTTGAATGAGATACTGAGGGTTTTTACAGGCCTGGGAAAAAATAATAAAAACACCTTTCCTTTGTAAATCAATGTTAGTCTAATAGTATTAGCAATCTGCGAAGAGAAGAGTGATAACCCTATTGTAGTTTGGTTGACAACAAATGCTTTGGTAATTTCTCAGGAAAAGTATTTCCTGTTGATCATTAAAAGCCAAATTTTGAGTCACTTCCCCCTCTGGATTAAGTAAATACTATTAGTTTTTCAACTGTGTACAGTAAATATGGATTTCAAGACTTGTTTGTCTGCATTTCTTGAAACATTTATGAACATTGAACAGATGAATTTGTTTTAAGCATATTTTTTCATTTGAACACTTTTCCCAGTGGTTTTTAATATGGATACTGTTCATCACATATTGAGTAAAGCAACTTTTACTTTATTTAATGTCTTGACCCAAATCACATTGTCTCCATAAATATTTTACAGTCTGTGTGCAACAAAAGCGTGATTACCAAAGTCATGGCTGCGCTTGTAGGTAATATAACATAAAAATGGATTATTTTTCCCTTCTCTTGTTTTTCAGAGAGGGAATTGCTGCTTGCATTTGCCCAAGTGGGTTTTTTTTCTTTTCCTTTTCCTCTTTTTTTTTATACTAACTAGTTCCTTAGGGGTAAGATGTTGAAAACAGGAGTCTGTGCCAAGTTACTATGTCTGTAAAATTCACAAGAGAATAAGCAAACGTTGCTCACTTACTTCTTTCCAGCTGTTCTCCTCGGAAAGAAGACATTTTGAGACTTCCATTACCCTGATAGAAAGCATGAGGCTGCTACTTGGAAAGACGTTACACTGCTTTTCAGAGGAAAAAATATTAAATGAAATAAAAAATAAAGAAGAATTCTAGTAACTATTCTTTTGAAAGCATCTTGCTTTCTTGAGCCACATAATTTGTCGCCTTGAAATTAGAATGTTTCATACATGTGTTGATATTTGAAACTGTATTTAAGGAGATTAAGATGGAGAAGACATTTTTCCATATATCATGCTTTACTGTCTTTGTATGAAAAGTGAAAGTATATCCAAATTCTTAGTGAAATACAATTATTTTGTAATTATTTTTGAAAGCAAGTCCACCCCAATTGTCATTATTTGGGATAGCTAAATAGGGTAGATTTCTGCATTAGTGTTTTTCTCCTCTCTTCAACCAAGTCCAAGAAATATAATCATTTGTTTCTGCTTAATATTTACTTATTGAGAAAAACTGAACAAAGTTTTATGTTTAAAGGAGGACTTCCTCAAGTTTCACAGCAGCCTTTCAGAGGCACATCCCTTTATCATTTTTGTCAATTAATGGTCAGTCCAAATAGAAGCAGTTATGACTCAATGGATTTGAATAGGAATAGAAAACGTATAGTGGAATGATTACCCTTTTATATATTTATACTCTTTCACTTCATGCAAAATAAACTAGCTATGTGATATTTTTGTGAGATAGTATAAAGTCTACTTCTGCAAGATCTGAGTATCTATGAAGAGAAAGCTTAGCTATCATATTTTATAAGTGATACCACATGACTCTTAGAAGCAATGTGAACAACACTTCTGTATTGTTTTACCACCACAATTAGATTTCTGCAGCGGCTATTGTTTGTGGCTTTTCCAGACTCTACCTCTCTTCCAGAAGCAGAGTTTCCCTCAGGTCTGGATTGGACACAAGACAAAAATCACTAAGGGACGATGAGCACCAGTAGTAATTCAGCTGGATCAGAATTGTTGATCTGATTGTTGTCCTGGGATTCTTCACTCTAGAGCTGGCAAAGAAAAAACATCTTTGCTCTTGGTGGGTTGTGATGGGACCTAATGATGCAAGATTGGAGCTACCAATCACTGAACCCTACAAGTGTTTTAACCAGTCTGAGTAATTGAAATTGGTGCACCAAAATAATAATAATAATAATAATAATAATAATAATAATAATAAATGAAACAAAAGAAATCCTTGGGGTACTGAAGTCCCCAGATGTTTTATTCCACAGATCCAACTCTATTCTTCAGCTTTCAGTAATCTGATAATGTGATACAATAAAGACTTCATTTTTGCTTATGAACAATGACTTGGTTTCTATCACAGAAAAATGCTCTTGAGAAAGATGGCATATGAAAGAATATGATTAGTAATCTCTGCTAGATTTAAATTTAGAAATATTGAAATTTCTCCCTTCAATTTGTTGTGTTGCTAGAAACCCTAAGATTTCACCTCATTTGTAAATGTCTCCTAAAATAAATACTAAGAACTTTTGTTTGACATCTAGTTTGAGGATATCAAAGGAAATATATATATATATATATATATATATATATTTTAATTTTTAGGTTAAAAATAACCTCCATTTTAAAGTGGTTAGCCTCTGTAAGGTTAAGCATCTTCGGGAGAAATAGCAGAAACATCAACTCCATCTCACACAAAATCTATTGCTTCAAAATTTTTCCATTCAGAAAGATGAAGATCAGAATGACACTTTGAACCACAAAACTCATACAAGGAAATAAGTGCTATTATCTAAACGAGCTGATGTCTACTAAAGAACAAACAATGGAAGTTGTTACCTTGAATGCATGGATTGCCTTACTTACTAGATCCACACTGACACAGAAAGTGGCAGGCCAGGCAAGGAATAATGAAGGAGTGTGCAGTGAGGTTCTTTTTTTCAGGAATCAGTCCATATATGAGATAGCATAGAAGAGCATAATCTAATTTACAAGCATCTGAACTGCTACATATCTTTGTTATCTGAGTGCAAAACACACACACACACACACACACACACACACATCTTTCTTTAGCATAGGCCAAGAATTCTAACACAGAGCATTCCATTTATGCATTCTTTACATTAAGATCTGATAAACAAAAGAACATGCAAAAATCAAAATCCTATAATAAAAAAATAAGCATCCAATTTTTCCAGAAGAGAATTTCCATAAAAATATTAAAGGGAACAGGATAAGCAAGTGGCAGTCAAGGAACCTGTGGGAAAGCATTGCTGTGGAGCAGAGAAAACCTTGTCTGTGCTCGTTGGCTTTCTATCTCCATAAAAAGATGCCACAGATTATCAGCTTAGCAAGAGAAAAGGTTTATTTTTAGCTCTAAGTTTTGAAAGTTCTAGTCCATGATTGATGGCCCATTGCTTTGGGCTGACAGTGCAACATTTTAGCACGTTGTGAATGGGGTGTGTGGCAGACACAAACACCTGCCTCAAGGCCAGGAAACAAGAGAGACAGAAGAGGAAGATCTCAAATACCCTTCAAGGTTATAGCCCCCTAAGGTAACTTCCTTCCATTTGGCCTTATTGACAAAGACCCTCCCAAGAGTACCAAACTGAGGATCGAGTCCTTACTGAATGGGCTTCTGAAGGAACTCCCCGGCCACACACAAAACAAATGTAACACTGGAAAATGTATCCCCATTAAGTCAGTGCAAGTGTTTGGGAAAGAAGGCTAGGATGGCAGATGAACACAATGTAGCAAAAGCCAGGATCCCACATGAAAGGAGAAAAACCAAAAGTCTTACTTGAGGCAACATAAGCAACAATATGGCTTGATGGATCAGTGTGATACATGGAAGTTACAATGGAGAAAACTGAACAACATGATATGCTAAAGAGATCCAACATATCCATAACTTGTGTCCCTGAAAATGAAATCAGAACACACAAAATAGGAAAAAAGTCTTAAATTTTAACAAAGCAAAACCTTCTAGAATAAAGGACCTTGAACCTGCATATAGAAAAGCCACACGAGGATCCAGAAAGTAAATGATAATAACAACAATTAAAATATAATATAAATTCTCTTAAACTGGTGAAGTTACTGGACTTCTCATGTATGTGAAGAACCTCCTAAGCATCTAGGCCAAAAGAACAAATCATGTGCCGAGGAAAGCTTCAAGTTAGCCTTGACTCTCTCCACAATATACTTAGATCTTAACAAGAATGAACCAAGGAAAATGGATCAAAGAAAGTATAATCCTAGCAAATTCCTCTGTGTTGAGTGGCCATAGTTTGCCTAGAAGACTTTTGCTCATGCTTGAAGACACAGCTCAGCCTCTTTTGGAAACCCTACATGAGGATATCTGACTATCTCTTCTGCTCAACTCCAAGAAGCATTAATAACTTCCTCTGTTTGTGGTACTTAGTGAACACTCCCCCTATAATTAAACCTTTCATGGCATGTTGGAGACAGTCTTCATCAATTTGCTTAACTCTGATGGACTGAGGCTTTTTAAGAAAAGACTTCAGCATTGGCTCCCAGGAAACACTCCATGCAGCAGGCACTTGGATGGTAGACAAAGTAGAAAGAGGGCTGGGAAAATAAATGTTGAGGGGCTGGAGAGATTGCTCAGTGGTTGGAAGCGATTGTTTGCAAAGCTTGATAGCCTGGGTTTGATTCCCCAGTACCTATGTAAATGCAGATACACAAAATGGCATGTGTCTGAGTTTTTGTGCAGCACCAGAAGGTCCTGGGGCACCCATTCTCTATCGACCCTCTCTCTTTCACTTTCTCCCTTCTTTTTTCTCCTCTTTTAAGAAGTAAATATTTTTTTAAAAAATAAAATAATTAAATTAGATGAATGAACAATTGGATTTTCATTAATAATATTCCAATGGAAAGTATTTTCTAATTTTTCAAAAATCAAATTATGACAGTTTTTTCCATAATTGGAGGCATTATACTACCTTAGGTGGAAGGACTTGGAAAATTTCATGGGAAATATGGTGATTCTTAGTACATACATACAACTCTCTTGTCCACAAGCCAGATGCACCAATTATACTCTTTTTCCTGAAAGATGAATGTTTAAACTTATTTATGCTTAAACTAATTTAAGCTCGGGCCCATGAATACCCCTAAAACTTCTCATAGGAGAGAGACAGATTACAGGGAAGGGTCTGGGAGAACAGAGTTATGGCAGGGTAGGAGGGGAAATATAAAAGACTATACAATACACAAGATGGTACAAATCAGTACCATAGAAAACTTCCTCTTGGTTTGCTAGTTAAAAGATAAATATTTTTGAGAGAGAGAGAGAAAGAGAGAGAGAGATTGAGAAAATGTGTGTTTAAATAGAAACACTGTGCAGGTGTGGAGAAATCTTTACTCTAAACCCATAGGGTGTTGCTGGTAAATCTCAGAGCCAGCACTGAGTTATCCCTCACAGTGAGCTACTGATGAGGGAGTCTCATGAGGCCCCCAAAACAATGTAGGCCATTGTCAAAGCACTTGGTTACCCACTGTACCTAAATAGTAAAATCCTCTTGCAGTAGGTACCACAGGCTGCAGTCTCGGGACATTGAGAGATCATACTGGAGCTCCCTGCCAGCTAGCTCTCAGAGTTCTGGAAAGTGATGACAGATGCTGGGGTATAAGAGTCCCAACAGCACAACAGAGCTGTGAATCCTGCTGACTACAAAATCAACCAGTCAGGCAAGATATACACACTGGTGCCATAGTGGTACACAGGCTACTCAGGTAATCAACTGCTCTCTGATTGGATATAAGGCCTAATGAGTGGGAGGGAATTCATGTCTGGTAACAAGAACCAAGTCAGAACCCTGTAAGTAGGAAGGTCATAGGCTCGAGAGGGAAGCTTTCACTGTTCTTTGACTAAAAGGAGAGTATGCCCATCAAAAAAGACTTCTAAATATCTATGTTTAACGCCTTTGGTTCATGCTGCTCTCACTTGGTTAGACAGCAAATACCAGGAAGATCCAAGACCCACCATAATGACAAGAAAAGAGATCCAACTGCCTATCATGAAATGAGACATCTCTATCATATCTGCCAGGGCCCAAGAATCATTACAGAGGAAGTGACAGATTAAATATAAGTGCTGCTCTCACTGCTAGCCTGAGAAACTCCTCTAGGAAGATGACAATAGAGGTAGAAGAGACTCAAAACTCATCAAAGCAGAAATTCAGAGGCTGCTGAGAACTGAACACTCAAGGAGGCTATTACAGGCTCAGGGAACATTGCAGAATAGGGGACAGAAAGAACACAGGCACATGGTGAGAAGGTGTATTCTGAGCTATTTTCCACCCCCACAAAAACTGACTGATGCATTCATGAATACTGTTAACTCCACTGGGCCCTCAGTGTAATTGGCGTGACAGAGAAGGAACATAAAAGTATAACCTAATAGGAATATGTTCAATGTGTAATTGGTTTATAAAGTTCTCTATTAATAAAAATAAAAAATTAAAATCACACAGGATCGTTAGGTAAATTGCAAAGCCCACACCCAAATTCTTTTGAAAACTTTTAAGTTGTTGTATTGTGGGTTTTTCCTACTGTGCATTGCATGATCATCCTATGGCTATGTTGGTGTAGAAGTCATCTTGGCCTGTATTCATGACAAAGAAGTAAAAAATACAGTGATGGCTAGAAATACAGTAAAAGCTGTTAACACTCCCTGGTAGAAGCAGGGTGATCACAGGACCCTCACCAAGAATTCCTGCCTTTACCCTCCCCTAGCTGCAAGTGATTTGGAGAGACACTATTTCATTGAAAGCGGGACTCCACGATGCAGTTTCATAAGACTGCTATTCATGATGGGGTGAGACTTAGCTGATCCAGCTGTTCAGGCATCGCCCATACTCCTGTAAGTATGCCTCACTCATACTCTGTAAACCTTATAAACTTACTGGTTAACCAAGTTGGACTTTAGTGGAATTGTTACTTTGATCTGTTATTGATGCCCTGAGGCAAATAAACATAGGGTATTAGTCAAAGTTTAAAGGTACTAAAAATGTGTTCTTATAAACCATTCTTTATCCTTTATTTTATGCACGCCTTTAATCCCAGCATTGGGAAGGCAGAGATAGGAGGATCACTGTAAGTTTGAGGCTACCCTGAGACTACAGAGTGAATTCCAGGTCAGCCTGGCCTAGAGTGAGAGCCTACCTACCTGGAAAAACCAAAATAAATAAATAAATAAAAATAATTTAAAAATCGATAAATAAAAAGAACATACTTAGAAATGAATCACTTCTATACATGAGACATTGTTATGGCCTAAAGAATCTGTTTGTGCCATTGGCTTTCAAGTGAGGGACAAGGTTTTCACACCCTGCTGCTGACTTGGTGGAGTGAGTCTGTGTCATCACTGCCGAGGGGATCTGGGATCTGATAATTCAGCAATTCTGCCATCCTCTTTTCTCCCCAGCCACTCCCTTGATCTCATGCTCTTATTTGAGAAATAATAGCTATTTAACATGGAGACTCAGCTCTCCTTTCCCAATTCTCTCTCTCTCTCTTTTTCTCTTTCTCTCTCTCTCTTTGGAGTGGGGGAGGGATTGCTAGGTTTGGCAGCTGTCAGCTTGTCATTATTGGCTCACTGTCCCATCTGCACTGCTTAGATTGTACAGTCACAGGGGGTTTTACCCAAACAGGCTCTCAGGGGAACAGTAACATACCTCTTGATTTAACTGTGAAGCTCTACTTGTGATTATTAATAGACAAGATGAGAGGCTGGTGCTCTATTCATCCATGTTCAAGCTAATTATTCAGTTTGATCTAAGATGATTATAATACTGATCGCTAACCACAGTACATTCACAACTTCGGCGAGCAGTGGCCAAGTGTCTTGACACAGAGCTGCCATTTGGGTTTATCAGAAAGAAAAAAGGAGGGGTGCGAGGGAGATGAAGAAGCTGCTCTGGTTGATGAGCAATGTGCTGCATGGGACCATTTATAATGGAGCATATCATTTAAATTTTCCTTTACAAATGAGTCCAATGTGTGTTGCAGGCTGCAGGCTCTGTTAATTGTCACAAACATTGCTTTTTTTTTTAACATTATTAGCTCTTTGGCAGGATCTCCATTGTTGACTAAAAACTTGGCATGATCAGGCCTTGCTGAATAATTTAGGTGGTTGGCAGCTGGAGAAGGAGAACACACACATCTAGGCAGACAGACATGCTGCTTGAGCTCTTTATATAATGGGATTGTATACAAAGCAGAGTACAGTCGGCAGTGACTTCTGTGTCTGTTTATAGGTAAACACTGATGTTAGTTTTATAGGAAAACTGGAGGGATACTTCTCACAAATCACATTTAGCATGTGAGACAGATGCACTGGAGGACTGTTAAGACAACTCGGATCATCTCTGGCTCTTACAGAATATGACTGCTGGGTTTGCACATACCAGCACGTATGCTACTTACTGAAGGGATGGGGGCTTTCAGGCCTGACCAGAACCCTATCAGGACTAGCAGGAGGTAGGGCTACCTGCAATATTCAAAGCTTGCATGTTGCAGATCTGGAAGACTCATGAGAACAAAGACCATGAAACACAAATTCCATATATATGACTGACAAGTTTGATGTGCACAGTCACTGCATGAAGTGGAGGGATGTGGAGAAAGTCTTGGATTGAATGATATAGTAAATAGTGTGCATGGACAACTCTATTATACATAAACTAGACCCATGGGTTCTCCTTCAAGTGGGTATGCTGTGGCGATTAGGACTCTACAAGTTTCTAGGGACAAAAACAACTCAAGCTAACTTAAGCCAAAAGAATTTCAAAGCCCTTGTTAAGTGCAAGCACAGGGGTAGAATAGGTTGGATAAAGATTCAAATGATGTCATCAAGATCTGTTTTTGTTTTGTTCCTGTGTCCACCATTGGACTTTCTTTTCTCCCAGTGTGCTTGCTAAATTCTCACAAAGGCTCAGCATCATGTTGATGGAAATTGGCCAGAGCTTCAATCTCACATTACCCAAAAGTCAAGGCAAATGAAAATGCATGAGGGAAACAGCACTAATGAAATTTCTAAGACTTGGGCTTGATGATGTTCTACTGAGCAAACGGGGTCTCAGGCTCCTTCCTCAAGCATCACCCCAAAGCCAGGAGTGAGTTTAGGAAGAACAAGATCCAAATAAAATTCAGAAGATTCTTTTCTCATTGTTGTGATAAATTATCTGACAAGGTATTATTTTGGCTCACAATTTGAGAACACACAGTTCACCATGGTGGGCAGGACCAAGGGACTGGGCTGGACACATGGCATCCACAGTCAAAAAGCAAAGACATTAATGCTAGTCCTCTTTTCCCCTTTTATCCATGCTGGGACCCCAGCTCATGAGATGAAGCTGCCTGCATTCAGGATGGCTCTTTCTCATTTATCCATCACCCTGGAAACACCCTCACAAACACACACAGAGGTATGTCTTCTAGGTGATTTCAAATACAGTGCAGTTGAAAATAAAGGTCAACCATCACCGTAGTCCAAAAAAATCCATCAAAAATTAAAACTTGTACTTTTGCAGTTTCTTTTGACTTGCTTTATTTCAAGAAAGGAAATTAATTTACGCTTATCTGTCCTGTCCATTACTCTGGAAATCACTTTGAAAAATAAAATGTACTAATGAAATATGTGAGCTAGTGTACATCCATGACCATGCTTACTCAAGCCTGGTAACATAGCATGAATTAAACTCTAGACCTATATAATTGCAGTGTGGAAAAGATTGCCTTATGGAGTAATAAGTTGAGCCGATATGTGCCGACACGGCTATATCCCCAGTGTACAGGGAGTAAAGTCAGACATCTGGGATCCCAACCTCCAAAATGAATTAATCTACTTGTGCCAAATGCACTGATCCCTGAATTTCAGATGCTCCTCTGAGAGGAACTAGAAAACCATTGAGAATCTCTGTTCAATCTCATGTATCCTCTGTGTGTAAGTGTGTGTGTGTGTGTGTGTGTGTGTGTGTGTGTGTGTGTGTGTGTGTGTGTGTATGTTGCAGTGCTTACTTACTGGTTTAACAACAAACTGAAGTGTAAACAATGTTCATCTGTACTCAGCCCATTCTTGTCAACTGCTATGGTCCATCCTTTCCAGTTTGTTTGGCTTGGCACATGTGAAATATCACAAGAGACCCAAGCCTATTGACTCACAAAGGCTGGAATCCAGACCACAGATCAAACAACTATGCTAATCTGCCATTTGGGATACTTTCCTAGTATAGTGTGAGAATATTCTGATTTTGCTACTTCCAATAAATGGATCTGTTGCATGTAGTTGTCACCAGGACATTTCTTGGTCCTTGCCTTTTAAAATGAAATTCTAGTTTTTAAATAGTGCCTGTTGGTTTATATAGATTGCCAATTTGTAGAATGTAGAATCAACTAGAAAATGAGCCTCTGATCACACCTTTGAGGGATTATGTTGATTAAGTAATTGAGGTGCAAAAACCCACCTTAAGTGTGGGCAGTACCATTCCAAGGGCTAGTGTCTTAGACTGAAGAAAAAGGAAAAAAAAAAAAAAAAAAAAACAGATAAGCACAAGCATTCATTGTTCCCAGTTTTCTGAATGCTGACACCATGTGACCAGCTCAGGCTCAAGCTCCTGCCACCAGGCATCCCTTGCCATGATAGACTATCCTAGAACTGTAAGCAGAAATAAACCCTTCCATTTCAACTGATTTTGTCAGGTACTTTGTCATAACAACAAGTAACTGATACAGAAAATTGGCACCAAGAAGTGGGCCTATTGCTGTGATAAGCCTGACCATATGATTTGTAGGCCTTTGGAACTAGTTTCTGAGAGGAATGCAGGAGAGCCTGGGACGTTGGGCTAAAAAGCCTTTGAATAGTGAAAGAACAGCTTAATGAAACATTCTGGTAGGAACTTGGAAGGCAAGGATATGCTGGCAGAAGCATAGACAGTGGAGGCCTGCTTCTTCATGAGGATTCAGAGGAAAACAAGGTCTCTATCTGGATCCGGGCTAAGGACCTTTCAGACTATATTGGACCTGGCAGGGCTCTGTCTATGTCCTAAAAATGCAGATGCATTTGAAAGGGGAGAGCCTGGACCTGGAATGCTGCTGAGGGGATTCCTTGACAGAAAACAACCACCTAGGGAGATAGAGGAAACCACAGTTGTGATTCAAGTGTACCAGGACAACTCAAAGAAGAAATGCAAACAGCCTTTACATGCCTAAAGATGTGTTCAACATCTTTAATAATCAGAGAAATGCACATCAAAACAACTTTGAGAGCTGAAGAGATGGTTCAGTGGTGAAAGCACTTGCTTGCAAAGTCTGAAGACCAGGGTTGATTCCCCTGTGCCCACATAAAGGCAGATGCACAAAGTGGTGCATTGGTGCATGCATCTGGATTTCACTTAGAGTGGCGAGAGGTCCTGGTAAGCCCATTCTCTCTCTCTCTCTCTCTCTCTCTCTCTCTCTCTCTCTCTCTCTCTCTCTCTCTCTCTCTCTCTCTCTCTCTCTCTCTCTCTCTCCTTTCTTTCTCCATGCAAATAAATATATTTTTTTAAAACAACTGAGATTCTATATCGAATGACCACATGCTGACAAGGCTGTGGGGAAAGAGGAGCCCTCATCCACTGCTGGAGGAAGGACACACTGGTGCAACCACTATGGAAGTCAGTATGGAGATTCCTGAAAAAGATGAAAATAGACCTATCATCTGATCTAGCTATAACACTCCTGTGCATATACCCTAAGACTCCATTCTTTACTACAGAGATACTTGCTCAGTTATGTTTGCTGCTGCTCTATTCACAATAAGAACTAAGAGACTATTATAAATAAGAGCTAAGAACTGGAATCACCCAGATGCCCATCAACTGATGAATGGATAAAGAATATGTGGTGCATATACACAATGGAATTCTGCTCAGCAGTAAGGAAAAATGAAATAATAAAAATTTCAGGAAAATGGGTAGACTCAGAAAAAAAGTCGTTCTAAGGGAGGTCATGTTGGCACAGAAAAGCAAATGCTGCGCGTTCTCTCACATGCAGATCTACCTGTGATTAACTGGGGATGAGGGTGAAGGGCAATAAGCATCAGGAATATGGGCATGGAACTACCATGAGACCAGAAGAAAGAGGAAATAAGGAGAGAGGAGAGGAGGAAAGGCTTGACAGCCTAGGGGATGAGCATGATATCAGGGGTGGAGGGTCTTGGAGGGACAGGGGTGTAGAGGGTGGGATGGGAATTGCACAACAGTTAAGACAACATGAATTAGTTCCATAAATGCTCTCTTTTTGGCTAGCATTCTACAAGATATAACCACCAATAAAGGCAGGGGGAGGATGCAATCCAGACAGAAGAACCCTTTAGAAGGTGTAAAAAGCTTAACCTCCCTCCTGGACAGCACTCATAGTTCTGGAAAGCACTAGGGGAGCAGTTGCTGGGGGACAATGGTCACAAACACTGTGCATAAGCAGGAGATCCTGCAAACTACTACTAAATCAACCAAATGGAGAAGTACACACTTGTGGAATAGTGGCATGCAGCCTTACAGGGAACCAACTAGCCTGATTGGACATTAGACACACTCAGTAGAGAGAAAACTCTTATCTGGTACTGGGAACCAAGGCAGAATCCCATGGACAGGAAAATTATAGACTCCAGAGAGAAGCCCCCTCTGCTCTCTGGATAAGGATGAACTTACACACCAAAAAGTCTCACAAATAACTATTCATATCCCAAACTGCTCTCACTCCAATAAGAGAATCTGTCTTATTTTATAGATGGCATAGAAAACAGAGGAGATCCAAGATTCATCAATATGACAAGAAAAGATAGCCAACTGCCTAACTCCAAATTTGCCACTTCCACCACATCTGCAGGAATCCAGGAGAAATTGCAGAGGAAGCAGCAACAAGAGAATTTCTCTCACAGCTAGCCTGACAACCAGCTCCAGGTGATGGTGACAGATATGGTGATCAATCGAAACCCATCAAAGTAGATATCCAAAGAACTCAACACTAAATCAGACTGCTAACAGGGAACATTGTGGAAGAGGAAAGATTTCAAGAACTACAGAATTCTTACATGCCTCTTATCCTGAGGTATGCCCTCTATTCCTTACATTGACAGGCATTCATGACCACACAGTGAGTATCATAACCCCACTTAGGAAGGCCCCAAGGGAAATGAGACTGGAGTCCAAGGGGATAAAGGAGTATAACCTATTATAAAATAAAATATTTAAAATTAGTATGTTTGGATGTAAAGTTAACAAAAGGTCGATATGATGGCTTGTTTTCAACTTGACAGGACCTGTAATCAACTATTGGACATGCCTTTGAGGGATATCCTGATTAGGTAACTTGAGGTGGGAAGACTCATTTGAAAAGTGAGCAGCACCATTCCACAGGCTGGGGCTCTGGAGTGAAGAAAAGGAGAGAGACAGCTAAGCAGAAGCAACACGATGTGCATAGCTCTACTTCACACTTTGCCGCCATGACATCCCTGCCACGAAAGACTGTAACCTAGAACTGTAAGATAAAATAATCCCTTTCCTCTCTTCTCCCTGAAGCTGATGATTTGTCAGACATTTTGTCACAGCAATGAGAAAGGTAACTAGTACAACATCTTTGGTAACCAGGAAGGCAGGACTGAAACATATGATGTTTCCACTATGCTCATCTACCCAGTCACAGACCTTAGGCCACACAATGTAATTTAATCAATAAATATTTAATAATCTTCTCTTAAACAACAAATTTTTGCATGACTGTTTATGTATATGAAGTATATAAAATGCAATGTAGATAATGTAGTGTTCTAATAAAATAAGAGAAGTGAGGCATGCTAATTCCCCCTTTTCAATCAAACTAAAAATAGTTTGAGACTTTTGTTTGCAACATCCACATCCCTGAAGCCAAATACTAGCATCCTGATTTTAAATAAGGTCAAGCATTTTCTCTTGCCTGATGTTATGTGGTTACTGGGCAAAATGAACCCGGGGCTACCAGATGGTTTTGTGAGCAAGTGCCCTTAACTTCTGAGCCATCTCCACAGCCCAAGGTTATGCATTTTCAATTTTAAAGTAATTTTCTGTTTGTGGGGCAAGAGTATTATATTTCTTATTGAGGTAAGAATTAGCAAAATTCTCAGAATATTAATAAAATTTAAAATGATTTTAGAATGTATACATTAAATCCATGAAATTATTGTGATATATGCATACATGTATAGACATACATGAACATATATATGTATATATATGTCTTGCATTCTTTTTATATGAACTTAAGAGGAAAGATACTGAAATTGACATGACAGAAAATATTAAATTTTAAGTCAAAGATTTTAAACATAATTTAAATTTATAAAAAATGTTTCATTTCCCCTTTGCTTCTGAGAATCTCCTTATACCTGTGTAGCTTCTCCAGTCACTTTTTATTATTTATTCATTCACCTGCTTACTTATTCTATAAATAAGTTTTGAGTGATTAATAGATGTCAAGCACTATGTCAGGTCCTGGTAATATAAGAGATAAAAACACAACGCAGATTAAATCTAGTTAGATGAGACATGCCAGTCAGCAGATGATTAAAGTGGCCTGTAGTGATCAGTTGTCTGGCTAAGTGGATATGTCATGCCCACCAAACTGCCCTCTAAACACTTGTGTTCATAGACATATACTAGTGCTACTCTCACTATTGGCTAGAGAAATCTTTCTTTTCAGATGGTAATTCCCATCAAATATTTAAAAGTGAGACTCAAAACTCATCAAAGTGCGGAGAAGAAGGGATAGCGGAGTGCTCAGCACTAAATGAGGCATCTCTTATCTTATCTTCCAAGGCTCAGGGATCACTGCAGAAAAGGTGGCAAAAAAATGTAAGAACCAAAAGAAGGGGAGGATGGCTTTGCAGTACACATAATATCATAGTATTCTTGACCTCACAGTGGTCCACACTTCCTACACAGACCTATATAATAGGAGAGAAAATGATGATATCAAAACAGAAGGAAGACTAGTTAGAAAGAAGGGATTCAGTATAGAGAGGGGATAAAGAAGGAGGAGAAGGGAGGGTGGTGAGATGGGATTATAATCATGGCATATTGTCTACATTTGTGGAGGTTGTCAACTAAAAGTGAAAAATAAATCAAAATAAATGTCCTGTAATGTCAGCTATCATAAGGACTGTACAGAGTTCTACTCATATCAACTAATGCAAAGAAGTTTGCCGAGTACTGGGGGAAGAAGCCCTGCTGAGAAGGTCCAGGAAGCATGCTTGAAGCCTAGATGTCAAGAGGAAGTGAAGTTGGAAAAGGAAGCCCAGCCACGGGTTTGGATGTTTCATCCTGAAAGATGACTCTGGAAGCAGAGTACAGTATATAAAATTGGTTTAATATTGAAGATTCTAGAACACTTATGTGAATTCAGGTTGTAGCAATAAGAAGGTAATGAAGACAGGTGGAAATAAGAGTTTAAGCAGATAGAATCAAGAGGACTTAATTTATTCTTCTTGGCCAGTTTCTAGCACATATATTCTCTTAACTTTCTCTGTCATTTGTTTATTTTTTTTTTGAAACCAACCAGCTAGTATTATCGAATATGACTCCTTATATTTACCCCACTTAAAAGGGAAGGTGTATGGCATATAGAGTCACCTGGTAGTCCATAGGTTATAAAAAGTTATTTAAAACATATTTAAAAAAAAACTTGTCAAGCATGTGAAATACCACACAGATGTTAATACACTGCAGAAGTAATGTCAAAGGATGGGAGGCGTGCTTGGAACACTGCCTACTGACTCCAAGTGGCCCCTGCATTCACGACTTCAAAGAGGCTATCTTTACCTGGAGAAGATTTGCACAATACAGGGCCCATTGGCTTTGTCATGGATGGTAGAGGAAGACAAAAACACCAACACCACCACCAACAAAACCAAGAACATCAAAGTACAAGTAGGACTAGTTAGAAAGAAGCAAGGGTTCCATGGGAGGAGCAGGGGGAGGGCGGGCAAAAGAAAGTAATGGAAGGGAATTATGATCCAAATACTTTATATATGTATGAAAACAGTTAAGGAGAAAGTTTTTGGCAAGAGAGGAGCCACCACAGTCATATCATGGAGGATCCATCTGGAACCCAGCAGACAATGACAGATGAACAAGGGACCCATAACCACAGCCATTCAATCAACACAGGATAGGCCAATGAGACAGAAACCAAGGATTTTCGACACAAAGACCCCTAAGCTCACAACATTAAAGCAGCCTTAATACTCACCCACCATGACTCAGGGAACTGAGTGGAAGAGGGGGAGAAAAGATTGTGAGAGCCATGGTGGGTGAGACTGTCCAGAGGCATGGCACCCTTCAGTAACAACACACTTGAGCCAGGAAGACCTGGCTGAGTACTAGGCTATCCAGGATCCCCTGCCACAAGGACTAATACAGACAGCCCATGGAGGAGGATATCCAACTGATCGGGAATGGAGAGGGGGGGAATTGGGGAATTGGGGATAACAACTCATTATTTGCCCACTAAATAATGTAATTCATGGACAATAAATATATATTTTTTAAAAATTAATTAATTAATTAATTAATTTTTTACAAAGTAAAACCACTGTGTTATGCAAGTGCAGTCATCATTCAAATACAGTTCCATGAGGCAATATGATATTGTGCACTGGACTTGGGTTTTAAAGTAGTAAGCAGGTGTTACCAAGACATTTTTATAATATTTTATTAATTTACTTGTGAAAGTAAGAGAGAGAAAGTATGAGCACACCAGGGCCTCTTGCCACTGCATATGAGCTCTAGATGCAAGTGCCACTATGTGCATCTATCTCTTCCTGTGCTGGGACTGGGGAATCAAATGCAGCATAGCAGGCTTTGCAAGCAAGCACCTTTAACCACCAAGCCATCTCCCCAGCCCATGATGATAGTTTTAGATTGTCAGCAGAAGATCCTTCTGGCACTAAAACTTCAGGAAAAAAGTCTCAACATAAAAGCAAGGTCAACCCTGTATGTGTTTCTGGACATTACTGTGGTTCTGTACTAAGCCAACTCTAAGCAAGCACTTGATCTCATGATTTCCAACACTGTTATTATGATCCTTACATTTCCAGAATGAACATCTGATTACTATTAAACTTTATTCTCCTGGAAAAATAATTCTTTTCAATCATATAAACCTTCCTGAATTATAGCAAAAGAAATATGTTTCAGTCGTTCCTAACAACACATATTCATTATGTATTAATGAATCAAATAAATCAATATTCTAATAGACCACTAGATGAGTTTTCATGGATCCATCCATCCATCCATCTTTTTAAACAAGCAATCAAATGAAGCCAGATCCACATAATGACTACATATTAAAAGCATCACAACTTATAACTTTACCTAGACATCATTTTAAAGAAGTTTCAAGAAATGCAAATACAAAAATGATACTGACAAATTCCAAAAGTTCCACACTTCTACTATCATCATATTAATCTCCTCTATCTTCCCATTGGCATACTTAGAGTGATGTGATTGAGGAAATATGATAAGTTGGCATGTAGATTTTGGAAACTACACACAAGGAGCCAAGTAAAAGGGAAATACGCATTTGACCTGGGCCAGTTCACCCCTCCTTAGGCAAGCTGGTGGCACCCCACTCCCGGGAGGTGATCATATTGATGCCAAACTTAGTGGGGACACCTGATTGGCATAGTGCACTACAGCCCAGAACTCCTGGACTCAAGCGATCTTCCTGCCTCAGACTCCCCAGTAGCTGTGGAGTCCGCAGGCACCTGGTGAAATATGCATTCTAAGCTTTAGTTAATGGCATTTTTATAAAGGAAATAGTGTACTAGTAGACTGCAGCAAGGGAGTCCTGATAGAGAATTGGCATCTGGGCCATGTGTGGAGGCACATACTGTAATCATACCACTTAGGTGGATCATGAGTTCAAAACAAGTAAAGGCTACATAATGAGTTCAAGGGCAGCCTGGGCTACATAGTCAGACTTTGTCTCAAAATCAACAAAGCAAAGGTAGTTTAAAAAAAAAAAGAATTACCATCTAGTTCAAGTGATTAAGCAAGCTTTATTTAAACTTGTGGCTACCTTTCCCTGGTCTTGAAAAATTAATGTGGAGACCACATTAAGCAGATTTTAAATGAGTTCATATATCTGAAAGGAGATAGGTCAAACTTGATCATCTGATGTCTTGTGAGATCCAGTTTTATTTTCAGTAATGGTAAAAATGGGGAGAATGGCCCCTGCTGAGTTCCCTGCTCCCCCAGCACACTCCCTAATCTTGCTCTGGGTCTTCCAAAATCCTAGGTTCTTTGTGCTTCTGAATCCTCACCCACACCCAGTGATCTTCTGCAGTACTTAGGGGTAGGTCCTGCTAAAGCAGCCCACTTCAAGGGTCACGAGTTCTTCAGAGGCAGAGACTCTGCCAGCCATGTTCATCTTTGAAGCAGAGCCTTGGACATTGTAGCAAGCAGGAAATAATTATTGAATGAACAGGTGAAAATGACTCCTTGAGAGATACTAAGGGAAGGGAATCTAAGGAAAAATTGTACTACCCACCAAATTGATTAGCTTTCCATAGCTTCTTCATTTCTCATGAATAAACATTTATTTCTTCTAATATAATAATGGCAACCCTTAGCTCTTTGAGATCACGAGAGCCTCCAGAGCACAAGAACCTTTTAATAAAGAGGCTCCTCTTTGTCATAAATCATTCATGGGGTAAGAGACTCTTCGAGGACTACCAGTGTTATTCACTCTGATAAATCTTATAAAGATTTAACAACAGACTTGTAAGTGGTTGTTCACGAGGAAATCCAAAGGCACAAAGCTACCACAGTATGTTCAAGGTGGAGGGTTGATAACACTGGATGCTAGTGAAATATTCACATAATCCATAAACTAGACCAAATAATTCCTTTAAATAGGAAGGTAGTTTTCTACATAGACTTTAAGTGTTTTAGAACAAGGCTGCATTACAAAGGTGTTACACAGAAAGAGAAACTTTAAAATCAAAATTGTATATTCTAAAAAACATATGAAATAGTTAAAATTTTTATTCAGCTCGCATCATTTTTCCCTATGTAATTTTAATTTCTTGACCTTAACCCTTATTTTATCATTGTTAAACTGTTGCTTTGTTTTGACTTGTTATAAATACTTACCAACTTCCATAAAAAAGAATACTTTTTTTTCATTAATTTGATCACATTTGAATTTAAACCTCAAGATTTTTGAGGCATATTTCTTTCATGTCATTCACACATACTTGATGTGCTACTAATGAAGAGAATACAGGAAGGATGGGTCCCTAGCAGTACATGGATCCAGGTGTTAGAATGTTTAAACAATTCATCCTCTCTTTTGTACAAAGTCAGAAAAAGTAATCTCCAATAATTGATACAGTGAGAGATTTTTGTATTTCTTAATAAAATGCCTTTCTTCTCTGAAAAAATTGTATATTCTATTCAATTATGTTTTCATTCCAGAAAATTCAGTACAGACCCTTAAGCAGGAACCCTATAAAGCAGAGGACTAGTCATCACAATGAGAACTAAAGCTCTTGTCTCATGGTTTCATCTCTGAAATGTTTATCATGTGCCAGAGACCTTGCTGAGACTTTCAGATATTATCTCATTTGGTGCTCAGAATAATCCTCTGAAATAAATGTTCCCATTCATCCTCAGGAATCTAATTGACCCTCTGAAGGATTGACAACTGTAAATGGTAGAAGTGGCTCTCTACCCAACTCCATTTGTAACAAGGCCCCACGCTGTCTTTCTCTCCCTTCATACTTTCCCCCTCATGCTCCAGGGACACTTGTCCACCTTGAGAATAACAAAAAAAGTCTCCAATGCATAGTCATTTCTGCCAAGAGCTCTTCCTCTGTCCTTCTTGTCCACTGATCTGTTTAATTGTGAAGGCTAATTCATAGGATCATTTCAAAGCCCAGCAATGGGGAGGGGGGAGTTTGATAGCATTGATGAAAGGCTATCCTGTCACAAGTTTCAAGTATAACAGCTTTACAGGCTAAGTGACTCAAGTGTTCTGATGAAATTTGTTTTATGTTGCCTGAAGAGATGTCTCAGCTGCTAAAAGCACTTGTTTGCAAAGGCTGACTTCTGGAGTTCAATTCCCCAGTGCTCACGTAAAGCCAGATGCGCAAAGTGACTGTGTTTGGAATTCATTTGCAAGTGGCATGAGTTCCTGGTGTACCCATATGCTTATCCATTGTCTACCTCTTTCTCTCTGTCTCAATATTTTTAAAAAATATTTTAAACATCAAAATTATTTTGTAAGAAAAGATATTTGTTTTATGTGTTTTCTCTGAACTTGAAATAGTATCACAAGCACCTACCACCTCTGTGAACTGCCACATTGGTTCTTCATTGGAGACTTCAAATGTTGCACCTGTCATTTTATCTTCAAAATTATTTGGTACATTACTGCTAGATGAAGAAGCTTGGGACTTGAGAACTCATGTAACTTACCCAATATAAAAGCTGGCAGGTGGCAGGGATAGAACTACAGGTTTTGTCCTGCTATATCAGCTGTCACTGGAGCAACAACTAGATATTTCTGCCTGAAATGACAATACGATCATTATTTCCTTAAACTTAACTAATAAATTTAAAATTTCTTTTCTTCCAATCAGTTGTCCTGAAAAGTACTGCTCTTGATTTAAATAAGTGGGAAATGTTCAACTGAGTTTCTAATTTCTAAAGAAAAATAAAATAATTTTAGAGAACTAACTCCTCAAACCTTCTCTTCTAAAAGGTCCCAGCTAAAGAGATGCCTTGATGCCTGCTCCTCATGACCACTTGGCTTCAAACACAGATGCTTTTAAGAGATAATCCAGTACTTGCATACGTCATTTTTCATCTGATCACAGCCAAGCATTTTGTTTTTTCAAGAAAATCAAGTACAAATTGTGTTTGTTTTTGAAATTATGATCTCTACTTTACAAGTGAGATTCCACACACTAAAGTGTGAGCTTATTTTGATGAAAGCACATTTCAGATTGCACATGGAACTGGGTATGAAATCAGGACATGTGGCCTGAGGTTTTCATAAAAGTCAAAATCTGATAATTAGCACCAAAACTGTTCTTTGAAATCTGAAATTATTGGAGGTAATGGATGTAAAATCTCATGGAAATGTCAAGAATTTCTGCTCTTAGTAAATCCTAGTAAATATCACAAAGTCAAGGTGATATACATTTTTTAAACCCTGTTAACTGTGCTTGTTAGTGAAAAAGGATATAGGGTCATAATTTTACAACTTTTGCCATGCTGAGGATCAAACCTAGGGCCTCGTACATGCTGAGAAACCCCTCCACACCATTCATAGCGCCAGCTACATGCTAATTAAGTTTATTAAAATTTTATGTACAGCCCTCAAATGACTCGAAAATTTTCACTTGTTTCTCATTGTCCAATTTTGAGGTTGATCATGATCCTTGGAGAATATGAACCTAAATCTCTATATTAACTCAGGCCAGTAAGAAAGCCCTGCATCAAAAAGTTCAAAGGCAGTTTGGATGCACCTTAAACAGATAACTCAATGACAAGGACAAAATATATGGTCCAAAGACTTGGGATGGAATTTATGAGAAGAAACTGGAATCCACAAGTCCTTGACCCCTGGCTTATTTTCTTTGTCAATTTGATGACATTCATAATCACTAAGAAGACACACCTCTGGGTGTATTTGTAGACTCCTTCTAGCAAAGATGAGCTGAAGGGAGAAGAAACCATTAAGCTAAGTGTCATCTTCCAAAGTAGGGTCAAATATAAAGAGATCTAAGGGAAAAACAGTGCCTGCCTGCCTTTGCTTTTTTCTTCTGAAGCAAATGTACAGATCACTCCTGTATCTGCCCTCTGCTGATATCAGACTCCAACTCTTGGTTTTCCAACATGGACTCAGTACTAACAACAACCCAGGGAGGTCCAGAACTAACCTGGGACCACCGAGGAATCTCAGCTTCATAGGATCAAAGATTCCTGGGTTCTCTGCCTCTCCAGAGTACTGATAGGAACTGTAGGACTAGGAAGCCAATATCACATTATAAGCTCATCTAATAAGTCTCCCTTTTCAATATATTTAAATTCTATTGGTTCCATTCCTCTGGATACTTCTGCCTAATATACCCCCTAACTGGAATTTGTTTGTGCTTTATTTTTAGAATGTACATGTATGTGAACAACTTAACTCCGTCAGCTTTAATAGTAGTAAAAAGAAATAGAATAAAACCTACCTTGGCAAGTTTCCAGCCTAAATTGGTAACTGGATGCTTGATTTTATTGATTTCAATAGCTACAGCACCCTTTGTTCTCCAGTGTTCCTCGAGCCTGCGGTATTATTTGGTAGAGGAGTTGTAGTTAATGTTTCAAGAATTGGCAGCAGATTGCACCAGTGGTCCCTGAACAACAGTGTGCAGTATTTATTTGTATACTGCATTTCATCCAATGTATATAATTTTATCTTGAAATTCAACATTTGTTGGTGATTTCATAGGGAATGATATTTTATTTAAGTCAAAACAGGAACAACACTATATTATAGCTCGGATGTGAACTAAATAGCTGATACCATTTTTTTTTTTTTTTTGGAAAACAACCAATGTCTCTTATTTCAAATAATACACCCTATTTTTATAGAAAGTAAGTCAAACCTTTAGTTATATAGGAAAACCATTTTAAATAGTTAAGAGCATTCACTTGTAATGAAATAACCCAAAACAATTTCTTAGAAAACAGTGTTGCCTACAAGTTAAAAATAATAGAACACTGATATTCTAATATACATATGAGAAACATCTAAATAATAATTCAGTATTGTTAACATGATTAACATTTTTATATGCATAAATGTGTGTATATCCACACAAGGTAATGAATAGCTTAATGACAAGTACTCATCTGAGCATCATTAAAAATGTCATTATTGTGTGAAAACCAGTGTATTTGCATATATACAGATGGTATATGCTACTATACATATAGTCCATAGGCCACCACTTTGCATGTGGTTCATTATTGGCCTAAACAATGTTATTTGGCTTATTATTCTACATAGATGCAGTGGAATTTTGTTGGATAAAAAAAAAGATTCTAAATACATACAAAAAGTTTTAAATTTTAAAATTACTTAGATTTGAAGACTTAAACTTAATCTATATTTAGCCTTTTAAAGCAATATAGAATTGTATTTAATTGATTATATTAGCATAAAATGTTTAAGTTGTAGGTTTCAAATTATGTTCCCCACCCAAATTACATGATTTTATGTTCTTGATATTAAGTTTGGGCAAAATCATTTAGCCTGGCACATTGTAGAGGAAATTTGATGCCATCTGGGACTATGAGAACAAAATGTGGAGAACCAAAGATCACCAGCAGAATGATGGCCCCACTGCCCAGAACATTTTACAATGTCTCTAAAAGGAATCATGCTTATTGTGTTCCTCTCTGGATGAGCCATGCAGCATAGAGTGAAAAATAGTCAATAGTTAATAAATATAAATAAATATTTAAAAACTGGCTTTTAAGACAAAACAAAGGGTTATTACCACTGACTATCATGGAAACTTGGACTAATCACCTCCTGGTCTGTTCTATCCATAAAATAAATATGTTGTACTAGATGATGTTCAGATCAGGTCTGTTCAAGAAATATTTCTCAACACCTATTTCATTTTATCTTAGAAGTGTTGAGATGAATAAGATATATCCTGTCCTTGCTAAAGTTACAGTCTAAATGATAAGTGATACATAAATATGTCAATTTGAGATAATATGGGAAAGATATAGATTCCTATACAGGGATCTGTCATTTTTTTATCAATCTTTGCTAGTAGTTGCTCTTAATAGTCTTTTTTCAATAGCAGGAGATCCTGTGTTCTTACCTCATGGAGGCTGAAGGAATTACAAGAATTAGGAAAAGGACATGGGATAAGATCCAAGTTTTTTTTTTTCTTCTAAGAGACAAGGGATAAAAACAGGAAAGGGAAGCCAAGAAACTTCAAATCTAAATGACTTAATTATCTCTCAGCTGGCTTGTATAATGCTGATGTGATTTATCTGTACAACCAGCCTCCAAAGAAACACTGTCTCTTTCCTCATAAATACATTTTTTGCACTCAACAGATGATTAGATAAGTCTGACAATCATAAAAATGGTCCAAGAACTGAAGAGGTGTGTTTGACCATGTTCCAGCCAAAATAAAATGGATATTATTGATGATTTTGTGTGCTTAATAAACTTTTTATCTGCCAACAATTTCATTTCATTTTGAAAATCTAAACGACATTTAAGCAGAAATACTAGGAATGTCACTTTTTTGTATATGCCATATATCAAAACTGTTGCGTTTGACCCAATTTCTTTGCAAAACTCAAAGTAAATGTGACAAGCTACCTGGGTAGCTATACATGAATATGTGTTTTTACGCCTTCAGATTACTCTGAACAGTGACACATACACTGATAATTTATGCTGCCAACATTTAGAAGGCAAAAATAATACTTTAAATAAGAATATTGGAGGTTTTCCTGCAAATAGATTGGAGTACAGCTGATGTGATTCCAAAATTCCTTTTTTTTTTTTCTGTATGTTAGGTTCAGTGCCTCAGGATGGGAAAATATATATCTGAGAGTCAAGGGGAAAAAGTCCTTGCCAAGCAGATGTTGGTAAATTGCCAGCTGAAACAAAGTTGTGATGTTGGTGACAACCAGATTGGTTTCCAGAGGATATTTAGAAAGCAGAGAGTCTGGCTTTGCTATCATTTCCCTCAGGAGGAGCCTGGCTGATGGGCTACAGCACATTACCAGCTAGCATCTCGCTTCCAAACATCTGGATCCCTACTCTCATCCATTTAGAAATGATTTACTCATGTGGTGTGTTGTTTGTGGAGGTTCCAGCCAAGACAGAAAACACTCAGCCACCTTGGCTCCTGACATCCGTTTCTGAGCTTGTTCGGCCACAATCCTTTTATAGGATTCAAAGAATTTTGCCTTTGGATTCTCTTTTCTTCTTATAAACAAATATAGTATTTAAGTTTTCATTAATTTCCTTTATATGACACTCTTGCCAAATCAATGTAAAAGGAAATTCTGGCAAATGTGTCTAAAATAATGAATATTTTTGTCTCAGTTACTCAGATAGTTGAAAGCAAAACATGTTTAGGGTTTAAATTAATACTGAAAATTTATATATATATATCACAGCATTTCATTGACATAGAGCAGAGGTGTATAACTAATTTTTTACATCAAAATTATTTTGAGAATTTTTTCGAATGCATAATATGATCCTACCCCTACAAAAACAAAAGGGAAGGCAGTGAGAGAGCTGTGACTCATCCAACCCTACCAACAAACTGCAGGCCAATAGCTGACATTCTGGCAAGAGATGAGCCAGCCCAGACATACTGTGGAGGATCCATATGGAACCCTGCAGAGAATAATGGGATGAACAAGTGACCCACAGTCACAGCCATTCAGTCAACACAGGAGAAGCCAGTGAGACAGACACCAATGATTTTTCGACACAACCTAAAGCAGAAGTACAGAGACCCCTAAGTTCTCAACAATAAAGCAGCCTTAATACTCACTCACCACAACTAAGGGAACTGAGTGGAAGAGGGGGTGGAAAGATTGTGAGAGCCATGGTGGGGGAGAATATCCAGAGACATGGCCCCCGTCAGTAACGGGCGGGCTGACTCCTAGGCTATCCATGGTCCCTAGCCCCAAAGACTGATCCAGACTGCCCTCAGAGGATGATATCCAGTTGAGTGGGGACGGGAAGAGGGGCCTTGGGGAACTGGGGATACCAACTCATTGTTTGCCCATTAAATAATGTAACTCATTATGGACAATAAAATAAATAAATAAAAAACAGAGGGGGCTCAGGAAAGGTTATTTTTAAAAGACCTCAACAAATTAAGAAACACTGGTCTAGAACTAATAAAAACAAATACGCTTAACAAAATTACTAAGCACAGTCTTAATAACCAAAATATCAGTAGCCATGAAAAGTCTGAATAAGATGTTTTCAATTATAATTTTAAAGGTATCACATATACCAATGAATGAATCCTCCAAAAGGTATACAAGGAACTAAAAATAAATTATTAGTGAGACCAATTAAAAGCTCATATCTAGAAACCAAATGATTCATTGCTGGAAATTTTCCCATATCCTCCATTTTGACAAATAAAATGTGAAAAAAAATCAAAGTATGTTTTTGTTATTTTTTTGTAATTGACAAGCTATTTATAAAATGCACATGAAATTTTAGACCCCCTTCAAGTAGAATCACTCTTCTGCCACAGTTACAACAGTAATCAGACATCTAACAGGCTAAATAAAGTTTTATCCCAATTTTCAATAGAAGAAAACAGGCATGAATACTCAAATAAGCAATTCATATAATCAAGCTTTAGGCTAATGAGCAAGAAAATACCTTCTCTTCACAATGAGGTCTTGTAAGTTACAAAGCAACTGGTAGGGATATGTCATCTTATCAGAGGAATTGATATCAGTAAGTTTAACAGAATACAAATTTTCTACCATCATTTCTCCATAGTGTAAGGATGTGATAATGAACTACAGATGAGAATACCTTTATAGGAGTCTAGGAATTCATCCAAAAAGTTCTAGCATACCATTGGAGAAAAAAAGAGAAAGAAATGAACATATTGAAAATAATAACAGATTTATTTTACCTATGTTACCCTAAAGTTCACACAGCCCAGAACCAAGAGAAAAACTACTGATGTGTGATTTCTCCCAGAAGGGAAGTTAGAGTATACTGTCTTCTGGCTGCTGAGAATACTGATAAAAATCTACCTCCTTTTTACCACACCAAGATCCTTAAGGGCCAGCATAGCCAAGGATTCCCAAAAGCCAGTATACAAAAAGCTCAAAAAAGAAAAAAAAAACATAACTGAGATGGTTAATCTTTATTGCAACTTGATGGGATTTAGACGCATGTAGGAAACTCACTTGTGACAGTGTCTATAAGGATTTTTCTATGAAGCTTTCATGAGGAGGGAAGACCCATTCTGAATATGGATTTCCTCATCCATGGGTTTGGTTCCAGGCTGAAGGAAAGGAAAAAGTTGAACAGATTAACAGTACCTCTCTCTTCTTCTTCTTCTTCTTCTTCTTCTTCTTCTTCTTCTTCTTCTTCTTCTTCTTCTTCTTCTTCTTCTTCTTCCTCCTCCTCCTCCTCCTCCTCCTCCTGCTTCTTCTTCTTTCTTCTTTACTATTAATACAATACAACCACCTACTTCATGCTCTTGTTAGGTCTTCCCAGCATGATGAACTAATCCATTCCCACATTATGAACCCGGACAAATCTTTATTCTTTAACTTGATTTTTTTGTCTGGTATTTGGTCACTGTGATAACAAACTAATACATGATCCAAATAATCATGTATTTGTTTCAGATATGTGCTTCATAAACTCCATGAGGATGTGTGCCCAAAAGCCAATAGAGATGGCTTACATATAGGCCCTGTCCTCACAACTGGCCTACAGGCAGCCCCAATGCTATTTTATAATTTGCACCTGATGATGCACTGTGGCTGTTTTACAATGTGCATCTGATGGAAATCAAGTGTGAATATATACTATGAACCAGTTTGACTGTGGGACTTCATAATCAGTTCCAGCCTTGCTGGGATGATCATCTAACCAAGCACAGTTAATGGGAGGAAGGGATTTATTTCAGGCTTATAGATCCAGTGGAAGTTCATTCAGTGGAAGAAGAAGCTGGCTTCCATTCATAAATCTAAGCAGAGAGAAACCATAGTCATCCAGCAAACACCAAAAACCAACAAGCATGAACCAGCATCAAGCAGAACCCCAGCACTCAAAATTTCCCACCATCATTTGATTCAGATCCATCCTCAAACACACCTTCGGGCTAAAGCCCAGAATCCACCCCCTAGTAAATTTCCCAGCCAGGTGGCTAGAGATCCAAATTAAAAATTTAATTTTAACATCTGAGTCTATGGGCGACATATATTCAAACTACTGTAGGGACCAAGTGATATCAGTAAAATGTGAGTATTTCAGGATACTGTAACAAAGAAATAAACATAAGACCCCAAGGAGCAGGTCTATCTTTACATTATGAAATGTCCATATTCTTTAGAACCCCCCACCCCTGAGAACAAATAAGAAACCTGAACTGGATAGATCTATAAAATATATTTGAGACAACTTCAGGATCTTTAACCTAGCTGACTGATATAGGTGCTTCTTTTCTGGAGCTAGCCAGTTACTTTAGGAAAACTAGACAGTTTCAACAAATGTGAAAACATCTATGAAAGACCTGATAAAACAAAAAAAGGCAAGAAAAGTAATACTAATACAGAACAGAACACCTCATTGTCCAGTAACTGACCCTGAATAAAGACTTGTGAGTTGGCCTGACAATGTATATTTTAAAAAATTGTTTTGTTTTATTTGAGAGAGACAGAGAGAAAGGGGAAGTAGAGAGAGATAAAATATGAGAATGGGACTCTTGCTGCAGCAAATGAACTCCAAATACATGTGCCACATTGTGCATCTGGCTTTACAAGGGCCCTGATAAATTAAACTCAGGCCAATAGGCTTTGCAAGCAAAGGTCCTTGAACTGCTGAACCATCTCTCTGGCCCAAAAGTTATATTTTAATAGAGTCTGGCAAGTCACAAGGGTAACAGATGAACAATAACATCAAGAAAATAATATTGCACAGAAGAAGATTGACAAATGAAATTCTGGAAATTCTGGAGCTGAAAAATATAATGAATGAAATGAAAAGTCAGTTGAGAACTTCAAAAGCATATACCATCAAGCACAGATTGGTTATTCAAAATTAAACACTCAGGATTTGTTAACCTTAATTGCTCATTGCTTGGACAAAACACAAGACCAGAAGCAAGTTACAGCAGAAAAGGGCTTATTGTAGCTTGCAATCTTTAGCAGAAGCATCATTATGGTGGGCAAAGTATGGCAAAGAATCACATATTTCGGAGGAAATAATCTAAGTGAACTAACCAGAAGCAGCAAAAAAGTGAGCTAAGGTAGTATTGACAAGGTGGACTGAGATAGTAAACCTCAAAGTCTTCCCCCAGTGACCTACTTTCGCCAGCAAGGATCTAATTCCCAAATTACCACAAGCTGGGGATTTAGTACAAGGCTTCATCACAAACACCTGAGGCTATGAGAAACATTTCACTTTCAAGTTACCACAGGATAGAGAGAAAAAAAATAATGAAAGCCGGGTGTGGTGGCACATGCCTTTAATACCATCACTCAGGAGGCAGGAAGCAGAGGTAGAAGGATTGATGTGAGTTTGAGGCCAGCCTGAGACTACTTAGCGAATTGAGTTTGAGGCCAAATATCAGGTCAGCATGGGCTAGAATGAGACCCTACCTCAAAAAACAAAACAAAACAAAAATTTAAAAAGAATGAGGTAAAATTAAGACATGAAATTATTGGACAAGATCAAAAGAAATAATTGAAGGACAATGAAATGTTCAGAGGGTGAAAAGAGAAAATTTTAGAAAGCTTATTTTAAAAGATTATGGATTAAAAGGCATTGCAAATATTGGATGAGATATGGAAATTCAAACATATGAGGCTGAAAGATGCTCAGTTTCGATGCAAAGAGTTCACCAAGACATGTCATAATCAAGTTGTTCAAAATCAAAGAAAGAAATTGAGTATAGTAAGAGATAAGAGGCTCACTATGTACTAAGGAACTTATAATGAAACATTGGTGGATTTTTCATCACAAACCCCAGAAGAAAGTAGAGTAGGATATTCAATGTCATGAAAAAAAGTGTAAAAAAAAAGAAAAGAAAAGGAAAAAGAAAAAAAAAAGTAAATCAAGGATATATTACAAACCAAAATTACCTGCTAAAAGTGACAAAGAGATACATACATATCAGGTAAAAAGCCAAGGGATATCATCACTGACTGCCTAATAAGAAAAAATATAAAGAACTTAAGTTGAAACTAAAGAAACACCAGGTAGTGTGGTACATATCTATAATCTAGTATTAGAGACATAGATGCAGGAGGAGGACTGAAGTTCAAGGCCAGTCTAGACTACATAATGAGACCACATTGGGACATAAAATGAGACCCAGTGAAAGAAGGAGAAGGAGGAAAAGGAAGAGGCCCAGCTAGTTTTAGAAAAATCATGGAAGTGTAATTAAGCTCACAAGTACTAAGTAGTCACATTTAGAATGCCAGAATACTGATAAATCATGTACATATTGACTTTTATTTGAGTATCAAAATAAAAAATAATATCTAAAAAATGATATCTATAATTATTGGTTAATGAACCAGTAATATAAAAGAACAATATTATATGAATATAAAATATAAATATTTGTAGAAGAGTAAAATTATATAGTTTAAGTATGTCAACAAAGTTAAAATAAACAAATTAGACCCTTACGGTTATAAGACAATTTATGAAGCCTCACAGGAATAGTAAATACAGAGCAAACTATGTAGTAGATATACACAGGGTAAATAAATCCAGGCATATCACTATGGAAATAAAAATCACACACAAGGAAAGTAAGAGAGGAACAAAGGAACTCCAAACAGCAAGAGGAAAAAATGGCAATAGAAGTAAAGTCCTCCCATCAAAAGCATGGAGTAGTTTAATAAGCTAAAACAAAGAAAGAAACACAATATCTAATATATGCTGCCTACAAAAGGTTTGTTTTAGATTTAAGGACACACATAGAATAAGAGAAATGGGGTATAAAAAAGACATTCATGCCAATGGATATCTAAAGAGAGAAGCAAAACCTACATTTATATATGACAAAGTAGATATTGTCACAACCCCTACACAACCCAGTGCCCATTGCAGCACTATGTATGATAACTAAGCACCTTAAGTGGCCCACAACAGAGGAATGGATAAAGAAATGGTAGTGAATATACACAATTTTTTTCAGCCATAAAGAGGAATTAAATTACATCATGTATAGTAAAATGGATGCAACTGAGAGATAATCATAGTAAGTAAATTAGCTCAGTTTCAAAAAGATAAATATATATTTCTCTCATGTGTTCCCAGATTGTATATAGATACATGAGATCATCTATGTATATAAGACATGAAAGTAAAAACAAATCTGTCTAGGAAAACAAAGAAAACTAACAGGAGAGGGGAGGCAGAGAAAAGTGAAGGAAGGGGGATATGAGAGGAATAGACTTAAGATAAAATAAATACTTGTATGAAAATACCCTTACGTTACATAGTACCATGTACAATGAGTATATGTGATGACTTTTTTTAAAGTTTAAAACAGAAAGAAAAGAAAGTAGGCTATGAGAAAAATAAACCACTAAGATCAACTATACCAAATATTTGAGGGGCAACAATTAAAGAAAATATTTTTAAATATATGAATATAAGAAATGGGCCTCAATATTAAAAAAGCTATCTATATACTATCTAGTATACTAAATGGGGGAAAGCTAAAAGTATTTTCTTTAAAATTGGCAATGAGACAAGTGTCCCCACTCTCCTCTTTGATTAAATATAGTAGTGGAAGTTTAGCTAGAAAAATAAAACCAAGAAAGGAATACAAATAAGAAAGGAAGGAGTCAAATTATCTACATTTACATAGGATATTTTCACATACCAGGAAGACCCCAATGACATTACCAGAACACTCTTCAACCTGACACACACTTTCCACAAAGTATATAGATACAAAACAGGCATTCAAAACTTGGTACCGTTTTTCATAAATCAATAACAAACTTTCTGAGTAAGAAATTAAGACAATTATCTTCTTCAGAATGTTTCAAAACAAATCAAAATGCCTAGTGTGGTGGTTAATATTGTCAACTTTGCAGGCTTTGGAATTATTTAGGAGACAAACCAGGGTATATTTATGAACCAGTTTCTAGATTAGATTAGTTGAGATAGGAAGGCCTACTCCATATGTGGGTGGCAACATTCCCTGGGCTGAGGTCCCATGCTGAGTATGAAGGAGAGAGCTTGCTTAGGATGAGTATTCACCTCTTGGCTTCCTGACTGCCTCTGGATGCCACCTGACCAACTGCCTCACACTGGTGCTACCCTGCTTTCTACTCAATGAAGGCCCTTCACATGGGAGCCAAAGTGAACCCTCCCTTCCTTAAGTTGCTTTTGTCACAGGAACAAGAAAAAAAATACATCACACCTAAAAATAAACCTAACCACAGGGGTAAAAGATCTCTGAAATAAAATCTTTAATACACTGAAGACAGAAACTGAAAACGCTAGAAAATGGAAAGCTTTCCCATCCTAAAGATTGGCAGAATTAACATTGCAAAAATGGCTGTATTACTAAAAGTGAGCTACAGATTCAACACAATTTCTTTCAAATTTTAGTGACATTCTTCACAGAACTATAAAAATCAATTCTAAAATGCATGTGGAAGCAAAAATGACCCTAATTAGTGAAAACAAACATAAGCAGAAAGAGCAGTGTTGGAGAAATCACAATTCCTGTTCTACAATTATACGACAAAGCCATAATAACAAAGATGGAATTGTACTGGCACAAAAACAGATATGTAGACTAACAGAATAAAACACTCCAAAATAAACCCCACAGCTAAACCACCTCATCTTTGACAAAGGTATCAAAAACACACATTGCAGAACAAACAGCCTCTTCAACATATAGTGTTGAAAAAACAGTGTGTGTGTGTGTGTGTGTGTGTGTGTGTGTGTGTGTGTGTGTGTGAATTATATGTCTTATCCTGGGCAAGAAAATCAATTCAAAATAGAATATAGATGCATTCAGGTAAGACCTGAAGTTCTAAAACTGCTTGAGGAAAATATAGGCAAAAATACTTCAAGACATAGGAATAGGCAATAACTTTCTGAAATGGTTGTCTAAAGCACAGGTAACAATCCCAAAAATTGAGAAATAGGATTGCATGAAATTACAAGACTTCTTCACTTGAAAGGAAACATTCACTAGAGTGAAGAGATATCCTACTGAATGTGATAACATCTTTGTCAACTATACACCTGACAAGAGATTTAAACACCAAAAAACCCCCACCAAATCATCCCATCTGAAAACGAATATGCAATTGAATAGACAGTTCTCAAAGACAGAAATACAAATGCCCAACAAATATATGAAGAAAATGTTTATCATCATTCTCTCATCATGCTTCTCAGTCAGAATGGCAATAATCCACAAAACAAAGGATACCAAATGCTGACAAGAGTGTGGGGAAAGACAAGCCCTTATAAACTACTGGTAGAAATACAAACTTGTACAGTCATTATGGAAATCAGTATTCAGGTTCCTTCCATAAATTGCTTAGTAGTGAAAGATGCTTGCTCCACTAGACTGCTGACCAAAGTTTCGAACCCATCATCCACTTAAAGCCAAATTCAAAGTACTATAATTACCTATAATCCCAGTGTCCCTGTAGCAGTGGGAGTCAGAGTTGGATGAATTCTGGAGCTCACCGACCAGCTAGTCTGGTCTTCTCAGTGGCAAAACAAGAGGTCTGACCAAACAAGATGGAAGGAGAACAGCAACTGAAAGTTATCTCTGATCTCCACATGTGCTCTGTGGCATGTGTATGTCCAAACATACATGCATACACATATGCATAACAAAAAGTTGAACTAACATATGATTTAACTATAGCACTCATGGAAAGGACTATAAATTGGCATAATGTTGCAGTTAATTTCTCATTTCTGGAATAAGCACCCTACTAGTAGCAGCTTATGAGAGGAAAGTGTTAATTTTAGGCTTAGAGAATCCAGGGGAATGTGGAACAATGTGGAACAAGCTCACTAATGTCCACGATGGATAAGCAGAGAGGAACCACCATCAGCCTGAAAATATGAACAGACAGAACTCAAACTGGCTCTGCATAATTTAGGGCTGGATTACAAGATCCCAGTGACACCTCCTCTAGAAGCTTGCTGGATATTTAAGTAGGAAGCTTAATCTTAATAAAAAATAAATAAAAACCTTGAGGCTATGGGAGATATACATTCACATTCAAGCCACCACATTTCACCCCAGGTGCCATAAACTCATGATCATCTCACAATGCAAATTGTGCTCAGTACAACTTCAAAGGTCTCCATAGTCTTTATCTGAGATTCAAGATTATCTCATAACTGTGAGCCCTGTAAGAACAAAACACAAGTTATAGACTTCCAACACATAATGGCACAAACATTCCCATTGTAAAAAAGCATAACAAGGAGAGACTAAACAAATAGCCAACAGAGAAAATAAAACATCTGTAGTTCAAATATAACATCCATAACCACTGAAGAAAGTCTTTGAATTACAATTCAGTCCCTCCAAACTGGGCTGTGCAACCCAGGGAAAGATAATCTCAAACCAAAAACTCTCCATGGGAGCCATTCCAATCCTGGTATATATAAAACCTCTTTAGGTCTATACTGAAAACCACAGTTCATCTTTATAGCTCCATACAATGGGCTTACTTGGCCTCCACACAGGGATTCCAACCCTGCTTCCCATGCCATATCTCACCAGCAATGTCTGGAACTGGTTCATCTTCATGCAATGGCCTTACTTAACCTACATACAGTGATCTTAACCCTGCTTCACTTTGTCATATCTTAGTAGCTTCTGAAACTGGTTGTCCTTCATACAGTCACTGGGCATTCACAAAGGGATTTCAATGCTGCTTCATCTTGCCCAGGAGCCATTTTCAAAAATAAAACCATGTTGCCCTTCATGGCCCTTTCTTTCCAGCATTTGTCATGCTTCCAAATCTAGCCCCAGGTGTGAGGCATAGCCAGGTTTGTAAATTCAGCCAGTAGCCCAGTTCCAACAAAGTTCTCTTTCCAATTTAAAAGGTCATAAGCCAGCCCTTCACAGTCTACAATTCTCTCTGCATTTAGCATTTTTAAACTCTCACCAGAGTAGCCCATAAAGCTCTGCTTATAGCACTACAATATTCTCCAATCCAAAGTACTAAACCCTTCCATATTCATTCATCCTCCTCTTTGCCAGAGCTCAAACTGTCTCTGAACACACATTAGGGTTAGACTACAAGATCCACTCATGGTGTCACCTCCTCCATCAGGCCACAGGAGATTTAAGCAGGGAGCTTAATCTTTATCAAAAATCTTTGAAGGAAAAAATCAAAGGAATAAAAAAGAAAACACAATATTAGACCCATCAACATATCATCATGGATGATGGAGGAAGTCAAATATAAAGACCAAAATAGTAGAGGGACTGGTTGGAGAGAGGAGGAGGTTCAGTAGAAGGGATATGGGGAAGTAGGAAACTCTGAGTAAAATACATAATGGGTATATATAAAAATTGTCAATATAAACCTGGGGGTTGGGAAGATGAAAAATAAAATATTTGAAGAAGTCAGATATGGTTGTGCATGTCTTTAATTCCAGTACTCAGGAGGCAAAGGTAGGAAGATTGATGTGAGGTAGAGACCAACCTGGGACTACAGAGTGAGTTCCAGGCCAGTGTACACTATAGTGAGACCCTATCTCAAAATAAAAATCCCTGAGGCTAGAAGAACATGCATTCACATTCAAACCACCACACATATCATTGAAATATGTGCCCATTCATATTCATTTAGCTGGAAAGAAGAATGAAATATGAAATTTGTAGGAATAAATGGAAGGATTTAGAGACCATTGTATTAAATAAAATAAGCCAGATTCAAAAATAAAGTGCATGATTTCTTTCATATGTGAAATGTGTGTGTGTGTGTGTGTGTGTGTGTGTGTGTCTGCCTGCCTGCCTGCCTGTCTGTCTGTCTGTCTGTCTGTCTGTCCAGGGTATCAATGTAGAAAGTGAAGTATGAAAGGGGATGAAGAAGTCTAAAGAGAGGGTAATGACATAATATGTCACAGAAGCAGAAAGGTGAACCTTGTGGAGAGGAAGAGGAAAAGCAGAGTGTAAGGAAGGGCCATGGGGGACTCAGTAGGAGAGGAACAAGAACAAATTATAATGATAGATCTATATAATATATGTATATAAATGTATAAAAATCTTACAATGAAAACTATTATTTTGTATAACAACTAAAAAACTTTCAGCTTTTAAATTGGCCAAGAAATCCACTCAGCGACATGGAACCCTCAACTGGAATTGGGACTCAGGGCAAAATCCTACAGGAACCAAAAACTGGGGCTCCAAAAAGGAATCCCCATTACCAGAGAACTACAGAGAGGCTAATCTCAATAGAATTTTACCAAATTAGAAATGTGTGTCTCATTTAACCTATACTGATTTCACTCTCCGATGGAAATTCCATTTGTATTTTTCAGAAGGCAATGAGAGAGCTGTGGTCATTCCAACTCCACTGATGAATTGCAGGCCAAAGGCTGATATCCCAGTAAGAGATGAACCACCCCAGGCCTAACATGTAGACCCCAAGTGAAACACTTGAGACAATGGAGGGGCAAGAAAGAGACCTATAACCACAGCCAATCAGTCATCCCAGGTTAAGTCAGCGAGACAGATACCAACGATTTTCAACACAACTTAAAGTGGAAGCACAGAGACTCTTAAGGTCACAACAACAACAATGAAACAGATTTAAAACTCACATTCCATGACTCAGGAAACTGAGCAGAAGAGGGAATGGAAATTGTTAAGGGCCATGGTGGGAGAGATTACCCAGAGACATTACCCCTTAGCTACAATTCATAAAGGAGGGGCAAACTTGTTGCCTCCTGTGCTATCCATAACCCCTTACCACATGGTTTGATCCAGTGTCCCCACCGAGGAGGATACCCAGTGGATTGGGGACAGGGAGGAGGGAAATGGGAATATAAGCACAATATTTGCTCAATCAATGTATCTAATTTTGTATAATAAAGATAAAATTTAAAAAAGAGAAAAGATTAATATAAAAAATTAAATGAGAAAAAATAGTAGAAAAGATAAATCAAAATAAGAATTGATTTAATAAAAGATAATGAACAAAACTTGAAAGACTAAGGGAGAACATTCAGATAAAATCAAAAGTGAAAGAGAAGATATTATATCTGATATTACAGAAATACAAATGAGGATGAGTGATTTATGAAGAATTATATGCCAACAAATGAGTAATCTAAAAGAAATGGATAAATTCCTATGGACAGTCTACTAAGAATTAATCCATTAGAAACCGCAAATATAAACAAATAATAAGTGACTGGGTAGTAATAATGAATATTAACAATTCTTTTTAAATCTCCCAATGAAGACAAGCCTAGAGAGAGAGAAAACAGTCTTCTTTTAGGCAGTTTCAGTTAGAAAGTGAGGCCCAGAGAGAACCAGGACTTGCAGCCCAACATGCCATCTCAAAACGGAAACTCCTGTCTGACTGAGACTGATCTCCAACACCCCCAGCTCTCTGCAGTCTAGCGTGCTATGGCCCAAGCAGGCTGGTTTAGAGGTGAACTGGCTCTGGGACTAAACAATTTGGTTTGCCCCTGCTTAGCTGAATCTGATACCATAAAGGTGGCAGTGTCTGTGGTCCCAATCCTCTTCTTGTCTGGAGACCCTTGGTGTGAGTGAGTTTCCTGGCTCTTACTCTGTATGTCTAGGACCCATGTGAGTTGTGGCCCCTTAACCCCACCCAGCAGCCTGGCTGGGAAAGGATGGAAAAGCATAGCCCTGTCTCTTAGTCTAATCATCTTCTCTGCTTGTTTCTGCTTTATAATTTGGAGTATTTTCTCCCTTAATTGCATATACAACCTTCCTGTGATCTCTGAATCCACCAAGTGCATATTTACCCCCAGGATCTACCACGTGGATACTTGCCCTTACGTTTCTCTAACTTCCCTCCACAGGACAGCACGCTGCAGATGTCATGTGTGTTCCTTCTATTTCCCTCAGCTATTCTTCCTTAAGCTCTTTCAGCTTGCTCTCTGAGTTCCCTCCATAGGAAAGCACATGGTGGATGCCATGTGTATCTCCCCTAAGTCTCCTACACATGCTCCTAGATTCTACCTTCCACATGCTTGCAGCCCTACTCTAATCCTCCCTTGGAAGCTTCAGTTTCTCTCATAGATACCACATGCTTGTGGCCTCAATGTCTCTTATGAACTATTTGCCACATACTTGTGGCTTTACTCCAGTTTTTTTTTTATTCTAAAACTTCAATCTTTCTTATGTTTTCCACATGAATGCATATTCTAGCTGTCCTCAGATCTCAATTCCTCTTAAATAAACGCCTCAATTTGTGATTTTGCACAAAATAAACTTAATAATTCAAAATTTGTCCCGTTTGAGTCTGCCTTTTTAAGTTCTTTATTAAAGATTAGGACAGAACCCAAACTTGGGGTTCATAAATCTTGGGGACCCTTCCTGAACCCCAAAACACACATCAATCACTAGGAACCAATGATTTCATTAGTGAATTCTATTATACATTTAAAGAAGAATCATTACCAATTCTCAATGACTTTCAAAAATTGAATAGGAGGGAAAATGTCCAAACATATATTTAAAATCTAACTTTGGGGCTGGAGAGATAGCTCAGTCACTAAAAAGCTAAACTTACTAAGCCATCAAAAACACATTAAAGCACAAGAAAAGAGTGATTTCAGGCTAATAACTATAATAACTATACATGAAAAAATTCTCAAAGAAAAAAAATGGTAGCCACAGAGATCCATGAGGTTCCCAAAAGAATTTAAGCCATTGCCAAGACACATGGTTACCTACCAAAGCTGAAAGGTAAGACCTTATTGCTGAAGACACCACATGCTGTGGTCACATGACATCAGAACACCATGCTGGAACCAAAAGGGAAACTAGCAGCCTCCTGGCTAGCCCTCATAGTGCTGGAAACCTCTATGGGAGCTGCTTCAAGATAATGGTCACCAATGATGTGAATAAGCAGGGGACCTTGCAGACTACAAAATCAAGCAGCCAGACAAGAAGTATACACATGTGCAATAGTGGCACACAGCCTCTGTGGTTAACCAACCATTGTCTGATTGGACAAGAGGCCTGCTCAGTGGGAAAGAACTCAAATCTGGTACTGGGAACGAAGTCATAATCCCATAGTCAGAAAACTCATAGACTTCAGAGAGAAGCCCTCCCCTCGCCCCGTTCTCTGGAGAACAAGAGGGAGCTTGAACACCAAAAGTCTCTCAAATAACTTTGTATTTCCCCCATAACCCAAGCTGCTCTCATTGTTGGCTGAAGAATCTGTTTTGTTTTACAGAAAGTAGAGAAAATGGAGAACCAAGATCCATCCATAAGACAAAAAGATAGCCAACTGCCCACCACGAGATGTGCTGCCTCTTCCATATATTCCAAGGTCCAGGAGAAATTGCAGAAATGACGACATACATGAATACTGCTCTTACTTCAAGCCAAACAAACAGCCAGGGCGAAAGACACAGTGATCAATCAAAACCTATCAAAACAAATCCAAAGGCTACAAAGTACTCACTACTAAATTAGACTGCCAACAGGCCTGACATGGCTCAGGGAACATTGCAGAAGAGGGGGGCAGAAAGATTGTAAGAGCCACAGACAGGGTAAGAATAACCTGAGGCATGGTACTCCCAACCCCCAAGGACTGAGTGAAGCCTTCATGACCCCACAATGAATACCATAACCCCACTGAGGGAAACAGGAGCAGTATGAGGTGATTGGTGATTAAAAGATTATATATATATATATATATATGGATATAGATATATAGAAGTTTAAAAATGGTAGCCACACAAACCTAGTAGGACATTGAAGGAGTCAGTTACTACCAGCTGGGACATAGTGTTAGCTAAATCATGAAAAATCAATCAATATGATATGCCAAATTAAGAGAGGTAGAAATTATGTTCATCTTGATAAATGAAAAAGACAAAGCATCATTTTACTTCCTTCTAATTAGATAGGTATAAAAGGAACCAAAACATAATAAAATCTAATAGGAGAGTAAATAATATCATGATTATCAGTTTAAAAACCAGAAGCTGAGGAGAGTAAGGGAGAGAGTAGGAACAAAATACATCCTTCAAAGGTGATCAACTTCCTCTAATTTGGACCCATCAACTAGTGGCCCATTCAACTATGATCTTGTGAATGTATTCATCTAACTTTGGATGAAGCTTTTAACACATGAACCTTTTGGATGCTTCATATCCAATCTAACACCCAGAGAGGGTATGGAAGCTCCATACTCCTTCCCTCATGCCTAGTGTTGTGCATCTCTCCATTGAGCTGTCCACCACACTCTTGGGAATATCCTTTATAATAGACTTGGAAATGGTACTTCCCTGAAATTTGTGAGGCTGTGAGCTGATCCTTCGGGATATGACAGCTGTAATGTAGAGTTCTCACAAGAGTGACTGGCACAAAAATATTGACCTATAAAAATTATTGTCATTCATCTAATACAATTATACATATATGAGAGAGAGAGAATGGAACGGCCATGACCTCCTGCCAAGTTCTCCTGCCACTGCAAATGAACTCCAGACACATGCACCACTTTGTGCATCTGGCTTTATGTGGGTGCTTGGGAATCAAACCTGGCTGTCAGGCTTTGCAAGCAAAACCACTGACCTATCTCTCCAACCCCAACAAATATAAATATATATTTGATAGGAATTAGGAATACATTAATGAGCAAAACAAATATTATCACTACCTTCATGAAATTTTCAGTGCAAAGGGAGCAGACAAAAAATTAATGAATATTAGTTTGTTTTAACAGGGAAATTGTCCATTTTTCTAGAAATTATATGACACCTTCCTGCTATGCATCCTAGAAATTGCCTAACCTGGCAACCAGAGAGGACCCCCAAAGACACTGAGTTCTGTAGCCTGAAGTTCTGATCTGAAAAGACATGAAAAACAAAAATTTCCTTTCAAGTTCATTTGTCAGCTAAGCTAATGCTGCAATTCCTATGTGCCAATCACCTTTTTCATTCCAATTATTTTCTCTCTACTAATGTGAACAAAAAATACATGTAGAGCAGAAGAGAAATATGGAAGGAAGATGTTCCTGAGACAGAAAGAGAAGGGAGAGAGAGGTGGGCGGTCCAGATTGAGCCTGAATATTTATGGGATACATGTTTTATAAATCCTGAAACAGAATTTACTTTATCATATGTACTTCATTCTTTGTTTCAATGGAAACAAGTCAAAACATAGCATATGAAAATAGGCTATAAAAAATTAAAAATGGTGCTCTCTTTACTACAACACTGCAATAGAAAGGTCCAGTGATGCTCATGGATATGAGAAAGCCAGCCAGCGGTGGAGGCTTCGGGGTTCTTTCACCGAGTGTAACATGGAGAGAAAAGGAACATTCTCCCACATTTATAGTGTATTTCTCTGTTTTAATTATTTGTTGAAATTCCTGACATTTCTGCATTTAAGCAGTCTCCTAACAGTCAGGTATGTGGAGAACAAAGCCCCAGGGGGAGCGAAGACAGTGGCTTCTTCCTGGTGGTCCTTCCTGTGCATGGATAGACAACCTGATTTAAGGGAGACACTACTGATGCACCTGACATTTTTCCTGGGAGGTGTTTTCAGATGGAAAGAAAGGTGACTGAAACTCACTAGATCGGTCTGCAGGTTTCCTTTCACTGTGTTCCCAGTGTCTCACCGTTGCTTTCTGAAAGTGAAAGACTCTACATCTCTACTATAACAAGCAGGTAACCACCTGGTCTGGTAGTATGAGAAATTGAGAGTCCACTCACTTTCTTCATGTTCATTTTATTCATTCACAATGTGGAGTGCCAGGTACTCTATTGAAATTTTAGACTGGGGGGGGGGGGATTTAACTAATGAAGTTTGATAAAATGACAATTCGAACCAGAATAGCTCTAATATCTTCCTAATTTTCAAGAAAGTTGTTTGTTTAGACCAGGAAATGTTTCTATTTAACTCTAAAATAAAATTACATATTTCAATGGGGTTCCATGCAGCCTTTGATATTTGTATACATCATACCACGTTCCAGCAAAGTCCCATATAGACATTTTCTCAAACTTTTTTTTCCAGGAAATTGTTTTAAACTTTGTTGTTATTTCCTCCTTTGTTTTTATCAGCTATGATCAATGACATCCCCTCATACTCACAGACACTCACCCTTTGCTCTAAAGATGGGTAGTCATATTTATAATCTTCAAGGTTGTATTCTGCCATTGTTATTTCAAGCACCCACATTGTAGCAGCCACTCTTGGCATGTCTGTTTCCTGGCACTGTGTTAGCTACTTCAATCTCATTATCATTACTCCTTATAACAATTTAAAGAGGCTTATAGCGGTTTCCCATTTTACAGATGAAAAACCCAAGGCTTAGTGAAGCTTAAAGAGCTCCACAATGAGTTAACTGTAGAGCAGGGTCTTGACATGTCTGGCTCAAAGCCAACATTCTTCAGTGATTTGCTTATTTTGTTCCTCCTTTCATAAAAAAAAATAAAAAAAATTTAAATTTGACCTTAAAGAGTAGCACAATGACAATTACAATGCCTCTAAATTTATACCAAAACTGGAAGCTGCTCTGGGTTTTGCCTCCTTTTATAGCAGCTCCCTGGAGGATTTATTTCAGCGGTTCTGACAATACAATGAGCACACAGACAGGCATTATCTGCTTCCCGCGCCACGCACCAGGACTTTGAGCTTCCCGTGGCCTCGCACATCACACTCTTCCCTTTGAAGGGAATCCCATTTCCCCACCTGCATCCATCATTCATCTGTCATCCCATTCAACTGGTGAGGTTTTTAACTAGATGGTTTTTTTTTTAATCTTTCTTGGCTAACCTTGTCGCTCAAGGTCTCTGCTCTGACTACAATTACATAGTTTGCTCATTTGCTTGCCCCCAGCTCGCCCCTCTCGAGAGCGGCAATTAACACGGGCACCTGTTTTGTTGAGTTTTGGTTTTCCTTACTAAAGGGCAGAGGCAGCCTGCTTGGGATGGTCTCAGTTTCCTTTAGATCTGGAAGGAGCCACATGTCAGTATATCCATCTGCACAAACCTGAGCAGGGTAATTTAGGGATGGCTTAAAGGAGGAAGCCTCCAAGGCTGGGGGTTTGTGGGGGTGGGGGGAGTGGGACCCCCTCTCAGAGCTGCGGATGTGCGGCTCTGGGGAAATCTCACCTCCCTCCTCTGATGCAGGGATGAAAGGGTCTCTGAAGAGAAACGCTGATCCACTCTCACAAAGCATTTGAATGGAGGGTATTGCTCTTTAGGTTTTGCAACTAAGATTACACAAAATGTAATTATGGAGACACGCTTCACCTGAGACCCTGAGACGACTGCTAATGGGGGGGCATCGTGGGACGGTGGAGACCCCCTCTCCCGGCATGCGGCATCCTTCCTGCTCTCCCAGTCCTGTGTGCCTTTTCCGCGGGTCCCAGAATCCCACAGTGGCTCCAGATGGGAGCACATGTGTGTTTATTTTCTAGCGTTGGGGTTCATGGACTCACTGTTCTCCTCCCCCACTTTTTTCCTAGTCGGTTAGAAGCTTTATAAATAACCATGTATCCCCCACAAATAAGATTTGATTTAGGGTTAGCTTTATTTCATTTTAACTTTTTGTCAATTGACACAGTTGTGTGTACCCCTGAAGTACAAGGCAGTATTCTGCTACATGTGAACAGTGTGTTGACAAGTAAAAAGCAAAGCTGGGTCATCAGCATGGTGGGGACCTCATTGTTTCATATTTCTATGTGGAGGGCTGCCAAGTCCTCTCTTCAGCAAGCATGATGGTCCATTCCTCGATCCTCACCACTCAGGAGGCTGAGGGGCAAAGATGGTGTGAAGCCAGCCTGAGTTACTTAGTGAGAGTGAGTTCAAGGCCAGTCTGGGCTACAGATTGAGAACCCGTCTTTTTTTTTTCTTCAGCAGTTTTTTTTTAAATTTTATTATCCATAATTAGATACACTTAATAAGGGAATAATGTGTTGATGTCTCCACTTCCCCTATTTCCCTCTTGCCTGTCCCCGGTCAGTTGGATATCCTCCTCTGTGGGCAGTCTGGATCAGTCCATGGGGTAGGAGGTTGTGAATAGCCTAGGAGTCAACCCGGTTCGACCCCCACCCCTTAGCATGTTGTTACTGAGGTGGCAATGTCTCTGGATATTCTCCCCCACCATGTCTCTTACAATCTTTCTGTCCCCTCTTCCACTCAGTTCCCTGACTCATGGTGGGTGAGTATTAAGGCTGCTTTGTTGTTGAGGCCTTAGGGGCCTCTGTACTTCTGCTTGAAGTTGTGTTTAAAATCCTTGGTGTCTGTCTTGCCAGGAAGACAGCTGTCAGCCTGTGGCTCAATGGTAGGGTTGGAGGAGCCACAGCCCTCTTGGAGATCTCCATCGTAGAGTTAGATCGTTATAGGTTAATTGAGATACACTTTCCTGAGTTGGCTAGATTCTATAGTTGGTAGCTTTTTGTAAATCACTTGTAAAGTGAATTTCTCTTTGGGGTCCTAAGATTTGGTTCCCTATGTAATTTACCCTGAAATCCCAGTTCCAGTAAAGGACATCCCTTCACTGAGTGGATTTCTTGGCCAAATTGTCAGCTGTTGATTGCCTCCCCCAGGTTTTGGCGCCTCCATTGTATAAGTGCTCCCTTCATGGTTTGCTGTTCTCTTCCAGTAGACAGTGTGTTCAGCCTACTCATGGTGGCTGACTGCGTTTCATGTCAATGGACTCTGTTTATTCCAGCTGTCATTGACCAGTTTCCCCTGGCAGCTTATGCAGTGCCTTCCAGCTCTGTACTACCATCTGGGGGGCTGGTTAGCATTCTGGACCTCATAGAGTCTCTCGGTGCTGATAGATGGCTTTCTGTGGTTCTTTAGCAACAGGATCGCCTCAGGCCTGGGGCTGGTAATCAAGAGCTTTGACAGAATCCTGTCATGTATTGGGGACCTCATGGGTCACTTTGGTCAACTCTCAGTGAAGGAAGGATTCTGTGGCTGGGACCAGGAGCTGCTAGACTGATGGGTTTTTTTTTCCCAGACTTAGACACTCTCCCCTTCCATTCTCGCCCCACTTGCTGGATGGTACCCACTCCATGCTCATTAGTGGACATTGTGCCCATGAGGATTTTATAGTTTAGAACCAGTTTTGGTTCAACTTCATGTTTAAGACATCCTCCTCCCCCCACTTCTTACTTCTCTTTCCTAGATTCTCAATTCTGGCTGGTTTGCTTAATGGAGAACCCATCTTTAAAAAGTATAATAAAATAAAAAGAGCTGGAAATGACGTCATGGTAGAACACTTACCTAGCATGCCCAAGGCCCTGGGTTTATTCCCTGCAGTAGAAAGAAGAAGAAAAAAGAGGGGGGGGGACAGGAAACCCACCTGTCTTTTCTATTTTGAACTAGCTAATAAATGATGGGGGTGCCTAGCTTTCTTTGGAAATAGCACTATACCTCAAATGTTCTTGACTGGTTTTAGTGAGTTAATATGAGCCACATTTTTACTAAAGAGGTAGCATTTGATTAGCAACAGCCTTGTCATCTCTGTGTCACATTGACAGGTGGGAAAGTGATTTCTTTATGTGCCTTGTTCTTCAAAAATACAGCAAACAGCATTCAAAACATATGAGTTTATGGGGACACCTAATTCAAACTATCACACCTGTATTTGGCCAGTGTACTTTCCAAATTTTATACATACACATACATAAGCACTCGCATGAGATTATTTTAACTGAAGCTAAGAAACTTTGTTCTACTCCTTTCCACAGTCAGCAAGGACATCCATTTATCATAACATTGATCACTGTTATTATTATTGAATTTTATGTTTTATTTGTTTTTTGGGCAAAAGTGATGTCTTGCTGTTTCAATATTCATTTTGGAATTACTAATAAAGCTAAGTATTGAATAAAAAATACAGCAGACAAAAAGTTTGTCCTTGAAATTTACAAGATGGTTAAACTGTTGGCAGGGGAAGGGTGAAAGAAGGGAGGGCAGTGGAGACTGAGAAGACGTTCAAACTACATTTTATACTTGCATGAATATGGCCTTGTATAATCCAGTATAATAAAACGACATGCCGTATGGCGAATTCCTCCCAATCAAAAGCAGTAAACAACTATTGCAAACTTTATCAAAAACAGATGGGACAATTCATGAGAGACTTGGGAAACTGGGCCTGTTGGCATTCCACCATAGAAGGAAGGGATTGGGGAGGGTCATCAGACCCCCCCTTTGAGATCTCAGGATCCCTTCGTCCCAGCTCTGGTCTAAGCGGGAGGATAGCATAGATAGAAGGTAAAAAGTCAAGAGAAGAAAAACAGCCCCACATAAGTGGCTGGGATGAGACCTCTGGTTAGGACAGCTGCTTTGGGGTCTCCATGCTCTGTAAGTAAGTCCTCACCCTAGGGAAAAGCATTAGCCAAGGTAATCCCACTCAGAGCTCCAAACAGCAATGAGCAAGTCATCATCTATGATCGGATGAGACTTTTCAGTGGTATGGCTGCTCCATACCACATTCCTCTAAGTAACCACATTAAATTCATTGGTTCTCCAAACCTGGTATTGGTATAATTGTAGTTTGGTCTGAAATCTGCATCCTACCTGGGATGAAGTGATGTGTGTCTGCATCTCTCCAGGGAAAATTTCATGCAACAGAAGAAAAGACATGGCAAAAGGACCCTGGGACTACAGAACGAAGAGAAAAGAAAATGAAAAAAAATGTGAAAACTTTTGAAGTTCTTAACAAAGTTTAGAAGTGACATAATTATCCAAAGAAAATTTTACTCTAGGAAAAAATATTTTTCTAGACTTTTCTAGAATTTCTTAATATTAAGGAGAATGAAGTTTAACACTAATAAACATGTGGAAAGAATTACAAATGGGAAAAAATTATTAATTTCTATCAAAAATATGAAAGGGAACATAATTATGCCAAATGCTCATTTGTAAGTAATATTTGCATAGGAATTATAATGAATAATTTAATTAAAGCCATAATACAACTATATTGGTACAATGGGGAAGTGGAGGAGCTATTAAGAAAAGTAACCCTAGAAAGTCATTGGATACTATGCAAATAAAAGTTAGTAATGCACCCTTCTTATTCAGAAATATATGAATGTATAAATGACACCCTCAAATGAAAAAACAGCTTAAAAAGTTAAAACATATACCAATTGGAAGGGATTTTGTTGGTAATGAGGAGGCTCTGGGTGGAGAACTAGCATGCCTTATTATAAATTTTGTAGGGTTATTTAACTTTTTAAGCCTATGAATGTAATATATTAATAATTTTTAAAGTTTTTAAAATAATTTCTAACTTGGTCATCATTCACCCAACAATAGCACAGTGCCAGTATATAATAGAACTTTGAAAAATAGTAACTGGGCTGAGAAGATACCTCAGTTGCAAAACAAGCATAAGGACCTTAGTTTGGATCCCTGACACCCATGTAAAGGTTCAGTTTGATGGTGCGTGCCTGTAATACAGCTCTGGGAGAATCTCTAGAGCAAGACGGCTTATTAACCTAATCAGTGAGCTCTAGATTTAGTGAGAGAATCTGTCCTAAAAAAAATAAGGTGGATGGGCTAGAGAGATGGCTCAATGATTAAAGGTGCTTACTTATATAACCTAACAGCCCAGCTTTAATTTCCAAAATACACATAAAGCCAGGTGTCAGTGGTGCATGTGTCAGAAGTTTGTTTGCCATGGCAAAAGGCCATGGTGTGCTCATAGTCTCCCTCTCTTTCTCTCTTACTTTCTCTTTCATTGAAATATATATATATATATATATATATATATATATATATATATATATATATATATATATATATTTAAATATATATATTAAAAATAAGATAGAAAGCAATTGAGGAAGACATCCCACGTGAAGTTCTTGCATCCACATGTATCTACATACAAATACATGTGCAGACATATATGGCCATAAGTATATAAACACATGCACAAAAACACCACTCATACACACATGAAGAAGGAAAACAGAAGGAATGGCTACAAGTGAACAAAATAAATCATGGTCTGCTTGTAGAGAAACCTTCAGTGAAAAAGAGAAGCACAAAGAAGAGATCTTAGACAATGTCCACCTCCTCTTTGCATGGAACTGCTGAACATAGCTGAACTACTTCACCCAGGGATCCAGAGCTGTGAAGTGGGGTAAGAGGAGTGACAAATGAAATGAAAAAATGCATGTCAACATTACAAAGAATAGCACCTTATGGACCTGCTCATCACAATCATTTCAAAAGCTACCATATCTGGATCAAAGCCATGATGCCTAACAGAGCACAGGTGTATACAGGAAAGAGTACAGCTTATCTGTACCAAAGCCATGATGCCTGCAGAGGACAGGTGTATATGGAAGAGTACGGCTTCTCTGAATCAAAGCCATGATATCTACAGAGCAGAGGTTTATACAAGGAAAAGTGAAGCTGGGAGAATAGCTTGTGTCTGTAATCCCAGAACTCAGGAGCCTGAGGTAGGAGGATTCTCATGAGTTCCAGGAAAGCCTGGCCTAGAATGAGGAACTGCCTGAAAAAAGGGGAGAAGTGAAATGAATACAGCATCCAGTAAGAAATTCTTGTGAACAAAAACAGTTTCAGCAGTTCTTATTTGGAAGAAATGCATGTTTTTATAACTTTAGAATCTAGGTAACAGTAGTTTCAACTGTGTAGCAGTGCTGAAAGAATAAGAGAAAGTGTATTAAAATATAATAATACTTTATTAGTGTCGGTAGACAGTCAATGTGGTTATACTAAAGCAAAGTTTCCAGAGACTGGAAAACTTACCTACTTTGCTCTAGAAGTAAAAACTGTGCCTAGTACATAAAAGATAGTCAATGGATAGTGGATGAATAAATGAATAATCATTTCAAAAGGAAGCATTCAAAAGCATTTCAAAACTTCAAAAGCATTTATTTTGGGACCTTCCTCTTTAATATACATAGTTCAACTTTAATATCATTTAGTGAAGTATATTAAGTAGACATTGTGTAGAGGGAATAAATTTCCTCAAAAAAAAAAACAGCAATGGGTAACTACAGAGAAACACCTTATTGGATCATAGACGGCCTCACTTCAAACATTCTACCAACTTTGGGAGTCTACCAGTTCTAAAAAGTTCCTAAGGCTACAGTGAAAGAGTCACAGAATTCTGTCCCAAATATTTCCCAATGTGTCCTAACATTTTCTTGTCCACCTTCATTTACTCTCAAAGAATATTTTTCCTCTATCTTTGATCAACAGATTTTCTTGTTAGAAAAAAAATCATCAGCAATATTGATACATTTATTCAAACTACACATTTTGTGCAATTAAAACTTTTTTTTGTTTTTATCCTCAAAGAAATGTTACCTTTTCTGCCTTCTTTAGGTTCCATCTGTCAATGTAAAGAGAACTTCCTTGACAAGCAGGAAGAGTTCAGAATGTCTGAGTACCTTGAATGCAAAACTGTTTTCTCTAGAACAGTTATTTTGAAACCCTATCCACAAATAGACCATAATAAGGACAACAACAGCTTAACTACTTTTCTAACTCCTTGTTAGAACTTTTAACATATCCTTTCATTGTGTAGTACCATGTGTGATGCATAACTGTTGTAGAACCTGGCTGTGCCTGTCACTGAGAATTCCCTCACTGAGTTATGTTGTAGTTAGCTGTGCAGAGCCATGCAGTGCCCCAGTAGCCCTACTGGAAAGACGAAGAGACGCTTAGATTTCCAATGGGGAGTCTCCCTGCTGTGGGAAGTATCCATTCTGCTTGCTTCCAGTTTCCTACTTGCTATAATTTTTCCTTGATCTTGGAAAACACATGGCCGGCATCTGCCTGTGAACAACTACTTGTCACTGTGTAAATCATCTATGAAATGTTCTGCAATATCTGTAAAACCAAACACTGGCTAGGCCTTTTTGATGGAATTGTTTCTCTGAGCCAAGTCATGGAAGAAGTATAAACAATATTAGCATAAAAGAGATAAGTATCTTGATCACATAAAAAGTAGAAATATGCTTTTCAAATAAAACTGAATGCTGAAATAATTGTGTCCACTTTTATGGCATGTGTTACTGTGTACAAGAATTCTTAATTACATATCTTTTCATCCTCACACTGACCCTCAGCATGGGGTACCATCATCCCATTTTAAGAAATGAAGGCCCAAATGTTCTAAAGCAAGGTATTTTAAATCTAAAATTGCATTCTGGTATATTTAATGCTATCTAAAACCAGGCAGGGTTATGCATACATATACCATAGTATTTGGAAGGCTGAGACAAGAGGATGATGTGTCTGAGACCAGCCTAAGCTACATAGCAAAACCTTATCTTGACAGTGCAAAAAAAACATTGCATTAAGCATTTTTTCCATTTTCATTCAATAAGCATTCTTTATCCCATTAATGATGTTAATGGAATCACTTGATAGCAAGGCTTTCTAGTGGCTTTGCTATCATCAGGTGTCTTCTCTGTGTTATTTTATATATAACCATTTTCAAGAATAAAAAGAATACTGATTACTTAGTTTAATACTGATTTGGAAATAGACTTTTCTTACCCAGATCCAAGGAAATGATTTATTAGGGCAGAGGTACAAGGCAACACAACTCACAATTGTTTTTAGTTTATTTATTAAGTGATATTAAGCACTCTAAACAGTGTCTGAGGCTGCTTCTATACACCTACATGAGAAGAAGCACTCACTGGCCCCTATCTATGAGGAATGTGTTGGAATCCAGTATAAAAGTCAGACATGCAAAAAATCTTGGACACAAGTTACCAAATCCTAAAATGAGAATCAGAGATCAGATGTGGAAGCAACCCTCTGCCTAAATAATGGGAAAAACCCAAATCTCATACTGGGTGTGGTAGCCTGAATCAGATTGACCCCATTAAATTATGTTTCGAATACTTGGTCTTTAGCTGGTGGCAATTTGGAATATGAAGCCTTACTGGAAGAGATATGCTATTAAGGGTGTGCTTTGGATTGCTATCACCATATTGCCATTGCCAGAGCCTTGCTCACTCTCCTGATGTGGTTTTCCACCTGCTAGCAGGAGTGACGTCCAGCCTCTGTTCTACCATCTTTTCCCTGTCATCATGAAGCTTTCTCTTGAGACTGCCCACCAAAGTAAAATCTTTCCTCCACATAAGCTGCTTTGGTGAGGTATTTTGTCTCTGCAATGTGAAGGTACCTGAAACCAAAAATTGGTACCAGAAGAGTGGGGTCATTACTGCTGAAAAGCTGACTGTGAGGGTTTTATCCCTTGGCGCTGATTTGAGGGGAAAATCTGGATTTGAAACCTTGGACTAAGAGATGCCTTGCAGTTCTGTAAGTAGAGTTTGATGAACTTTTTTTTTTTTTTTTTTTTTTTTTTTTGCGGTAGCGTCTATAGCCTAGGCTGACCTGAAATTCACTATGTAGTCTCAGAATGGCCACAGTTTCACATTGATTTTTTTACCTCTGCCTCCCAAGTGCTGAGATTAAAGTTCTGAACCACCATGCCCAGCTGATGAACCATGTTGGTGAGAGTTGAAGGACCTAAATGCAGAAGATTATAGACTATGAGGCTGAGTTTATGACAGAAAAAAAGAGATCTTTCTGGACTGGGCTAGAGGCAGTTTGCACGTGATAACTGCTGTGCTCTTCCTGTGTTTTGAGAATTTAAGCAAAACTTAAAAGTAATGGCAGCACATAAAGCAGAAGGATATGGCACAGAAAGAAATGAAAGCTTTCAGCAAAAGATAGCAGCCCATTTCAGCTACAACTATTTGAGACATTAGCACCATTGAGGCTTGGGCCAGCTCTTTTCCATCAGGACAAAAGGAAGAATTCTGACTTGTTTAAAAGGAGCAGGCCTGAAGGAAGAATTCTGAACATTCCTGCTTCTGAAATTGGCTTTATTCCCTCCCCTACTCCAGGATTGAGATTAATAGATTCAGTTGCCTCAATCTCCTGTTACTGGTTAAGGAAGTATAATAAATGCAGTAAAGAAAGGGTCATTATATTTTCAATGAAGTTATTTGTACATGGTCCCTAAGTGATATAGAGCAGGGTCATAGTTCCTGAATATAGGCTATGGTATAGAACCATGAGATGTAGGAGAGACCCCAGAATTTTGAAGATTCCAGCACTATAGAAAGACCTTCAAGGAAAGATGCCAGCTCAAGATAAAGTTTTTTTTTTTTTGTTTTGTTTTTTTTTTTTTGTTTTGTTTTTTTGTTTTTTTTTTTCTGGGCTGCAGGAAGCCTATCTGGAGAGGTGGATTTGGAACCTGAGAGATTTTGTAGCAGAATCTACATTCCAGACATTAAGCTGAAATTTTTGAAATTTGACACTTTCCCTGTTTTAGATCTTCATTGATTCAATCTTTTCTTTCTATGATCAATGCCATCTTTTGCTGATTTTTTACTCTGTGCCATAATCTGTGTGTAATTTATGTCTTGTTTTTATAGACTCACAGTTAGTAGACTTTGGGCTATGGAGTAGTTTGAACAGTGTTAGGTTTGCTCAAAACAATGGGGCCTTTTAAACTTTGACTCAGTGCATTTTTACTTCATGAAATGAATATGAGCTTATGGGGGCCAGGGCAAAATTGTGGGGGCTAGAATTGGATGTCCCTCATGAAATCATATGCTTTGAATGCTAAATCTTCAGCTGGTGGCAATTTGGGAGATGTAACCTTGGTGGAAATCTGTTCATGGAAACAGGCTTTGAAGTGTGATAGTTACCTCCCCCTTGCTAAAGCCCAGCTGACTATCTTGCTGCTGTTTTCCACCTGCTAGCAGGGGTTATGTCCAGCTTCTGCTATACCATCTTTTCCCTGTTATCATAGAGCTTCTGCTTAAGACCATAGGCCAAAATAAAACATTTCTTCCTATCAGTTCCTTTTGGCTGGATGGTTTGTCCCAGCAATGTAAATGTAACTATAACACTGGGCAATCAATTCAAGAGAGGATGGTTTTATTTGGGCTCATGGTTTGAGGTATAATCCCTAGTGGAAGAATGATCGCAGAGCAGCTCTGGGCTGCGGCAGATGAAGCATGAGGCTGCTTGCTCACTTCTGGGCAGATCAGGAAACAAATAGAGCCAGAAGCAGTTCTAGGTTATAAACTTTGAGGCACACACTTAGTGACACACTGCTTCCAGCTAGACCCTACCTCCTAAAGGTTCTACAACCTCCTAAGCTAGGGCTACTGAGTGGGGACCAAATATTCAAACATATGAACCAAAGGGGTTGGCATTTTGTATCTGAAACATAGCATTTCATCCCTAGCTCCCATAGGCTTATGTCCATCTGATTATATAAAATGTATTTAGTCCAATTTCCCCATAGTCTTATAGTTTCAACACTACTCAAAAGTCCAAAATTTTTTATGAGACAATAAAAACTCAACACTGAAACCTTGTAAAATAAAAAACCAAGTTACATACTTACTTCCAACAAACAAGGTCACAGGGTAAATATCCTTATTCCAAAAAGGAGGAAGAGAAGTAGCAAGATGGGACCAGAGCAAGAACAAAACCAGCCTCCAAGATCTCACTCTTACACATTGGGTGACTGCAAAAACAAAGCTTCAATGATCCTAGGGTACCAGTGTGCCTGGTTTCTCTTTAATTTTGTTCTAATTGTTTAATAATTATAGCTACTTTGTCCACACGTACTGTCATCAACTTGAACCAAGTTCATGATCCTTTCTTTGAAAAAACGATTATTTTCCAATTGCTTCGCTCTATTCTCTGGACTACCTTTCTCACTGTAAAGCTTGGTAGCTGCAGAAGATGTGGAGGGCATGTAAGAAAGGAGGAGACACCACTGAGAGAAGCCAGAAAATATGCAGAGTAAGAGTACGTGTAGGGAGTGAGTGAAGACAGTGGTTAGAAATGTGACATTGGATGAAAAGGCTCTGCACTGAAGATACAAATGGAAACTGAGGCAGTTACAAACTACACCAATCTGGGATAAAACCCTGGTCTCTTTCACTTTGTGTAACTCCCATCCCAAAGGAAAGAATCTAAACTGCACCATAAATCATTGCTATAGACATTAACAAGAAAGCTTTTCATAAGCTGGTATGTGATCTCAGGGAAAAATAAAAAAGAGGATGTAAATTCCTCAACTTTGAAACTGGATGATCTCTGCTGGACAAAAGAAACAAATGAACAAGGGATCAAGGGTAATCTAGAAGCTTCACAACATTATGTTCCTTTTAGAAAAAAACCATGTGGACAGTAATTCAAGGATTAGACATTATGGTGGCTTGAATTAGGTGTCCCCCACAAACTTGGGTGTTTTGAATGTTAGGTCCGCAGTTGGTGGCAATTTGCGAAGTAGAGCCTTGCTGGAGGAGGTGTGTGGTTGGGGGCAGGTGTAGGGGTGTAATAGACAGCTTCTCTGTGCCAGTGTTCATCTCACTGTCCTGCTGCACTGTTCCACCTGCTGTGGCCTAGGTGATGTCTAGTCTCTGCTCATGTCATCCTCTTTCCTGCCATCATGAAGCTTCCTCTCAAGTCTGTAAATCAAAATAAATAAACACTTTCCTTCCATCAGCTGCTTTCAGTTGGGTGCTTTGTACCAGCAATGAAAGGTAACTGCAAAAGACAAGTATAAACTCTAAGTAAGTGTGCAGGGAAAGCACACCACCATCATTACATAGCTCCCACAGGTACCAGGTAAGTAGGAGGCACTTTGCAAAATGGGAAATACCCATAGTTCTTTGGATCTGGTGAAAAGGGTGAATTACTCAGACATAAACAGCAACTGAACTGCAAACTTTCTGTCTCCCCTCTTCTCCTGTTTACTGGGAAATTTTTATATGGCTCTGACACAGCTTTATCTACTTGGAGAGAGCCAGATATCTATTGTTCAAATTCATATTTGAACTGGTGATGAAAATTCACACACTTTTTACAAGACCATCCTGAGGAGAAGTCCTGAGTAATGGGCCTTGGCAAAAGAAAAAAAAAAACTGAATTCCAGGACAAGCATGCTTTTCAAAGAGGCAAAGATTTTCAAAACAAACAAACAAATCACCCAGCCAGAAAATGGGTCATTGTTGTGTTTACCACAGAGAAGATATCTGCTGGAAAGTTGAAGAGCAATGATAAGCATCATTTCCCCCATTAATTATTTTGTTAGATTAAAAGAGAAAACCAACCACATGGTCCTGGCATTTTCTTGCAATTAGAATGGGAAGCTTATCTTGCTGCCCACATGCTATAATGTCTTTCAAAAGTTAGTATCTTGAAAAGAAAAAAAGAAATCTCTAGCGCTCGCCAAAATGTATTTTTTTAAGTCTTGAGACTCTCACATGAATTTATGAGAGAAAATACAGTAGGTATGTGACCTTTGACCTGTAATTAGCCTGACTTACTTTTGTAAAATAAGAAGAGTTCCTGAACTCAGAGATTGAGGCAAAGATTATGCATTGTTCGTGGTTCTCTTCACTGATGCCCATCCAATCTAGAGGAGACAATTAGCCATTCTGTTCACAGCATGGTCCTTCATGTTTCTGCTCAGTACTTATTATTATGTGTTTGCTGACTTATCTGTTTAATATCCATGTTCCCTGAATAGGTCCTGAGCTCCAGTAGTCTAAGCACTTTGCCTCATTCACCACTCTTGCTCACTGCCTACCACAATGCCTGCTGGTACATAGTAAGTGTTCAATATATATCCATGGAAAAAAATGAAAATGGGTTACTTATTGTTACTTCTCTTCTTTCCCCTCCATGCTAAACTGACATGGTAAATATCTGGAACTATATCTAGCCTTTCAAATGGAAGTCCTTCCATAGCTGGAAAACTGAGTATATGAATTATTACTCTTGCAGTTGACATTGAATGTATTCTATTACATTTATATTGTGTATGTTAGGGTTGCTATAACACTTACTTCTCCTCTTGTGTTACATGAGGTAATACATACGCCCAGCATGATGTTGGCCCATTCATGCTCTGAACACACATTAATTTTCTTTCCTTTCCACCATAGACACCTCTTCAGCTCATAATATATTTTGATTAGAAAACATATCTGTAAGAAAAACACTCAGAAGTATCTCACAAGTGCTGATTCAAGCAAACCTTAAGTAAGTAAATGGAACCAGATCATCCCATTTGGCTTTAGGGTTTGCCACCTGATTTCATTAAAGCATGGCATTATTTCTTTTAGTTCCTAGAAAATTGCCATCACTTCAGCATTTCTAATGAGCATTTCTTTCCTTCTAAGAAAAAAAATCCCACACAGGTCTGCCATGAATTTTTATAAGTAACTATTTGGGGTGACAGCTCAAAGAGTATTGAATTCAAAACACACTAATCTTTCTCCAAACTCTGTTTGGAAGGAGGGGGAAAAACATTAATAGTCAACCAATTGAATGTACAAAATTCCCCAGCACTACATTCTCTGAGGATATTTTTACTGAAGCTAATTATCTTTTTAAAAATGATGCTGTTCTAATTTTCATATAAAACAATGAACTATGAGTCAGTTTTTGGAAAGATTTAAAATAGGACTCCTTTTGCTTCACACATAAGTACTCTTAATTGCAAGAACAAGTGTATACTCCCTTTATCCAATTAAGACAAAGGTAGAAAGGATACTTAAACGTAAACCATAATAATCAAATGCTGCAGTTGTAATTTCATTGTAAATGCAGTTCAGTTTTGTTATATTTTATTTGTATATCAAACTTGGAAGAACAGTGGATTTAAAGGAATAACTTCTCAACTTGAAAAATGTTACATAGATTGTTTTAGATAAATGTCTGACATTATCCCAGAGAATGAGAAGTGAACGGTGACATGGTGGAGATCAGCTTATGTTTTGTGGATCCTTCTCTAGGTAGCTGGAATTGTTTCCTTACTTATAAAGTGAGTTGTGTGACAATCACAAAACTTCCTCTCCTGTCTGTAGAAGTGCCCATAAGGGGGTTTTTTTAATTAAACTCCATTTGAATTACAATTTCATCTGGAACAATTCTTGGTAATTGTGTCACTCTGTCATTGTGAAATGTTGAAACATCCAATCTATTAAATGACTTCAGTACACTACCAAAATGGTAAGTATTTGTGAAATAAAGTCAAGTTATACGTTTTTTTATTAAGAGATAGAGACTGGGAACTCTGAGAATTCACCTAATAATTGAGTACTGTCAGTGTGATATGATCGTTTAGGGCCATTAATACACAATGGTTTATTCAAATTATTTTCCAATTTAAATAAAGTTCTCAAAATATTTTAAGGATGCAGGCAATCCTAATTCAAACCAGTGGGTCATACCCACACACAAGGAAAACAGCAACAACAACAATGACAAAAAGAGAGGGACTAATTGAAAAGAAGAGTTTCACCAGGAGAGGTGTGGGGAGGAAGGTCAAGAGAAGGTAATGGGAGGGGGGCTATAATCAAAACACATTGTATACATGCATACAAATTATTACTAAAAGGGAAGCTTTGGGGGCTGGGGAGATGACTCAGTGGTTAAAGATGCTTGCTTGGAAAGTGTGCTGGCTCTGCTTTGATTCCCCAGGAGTCATGTAAAGCCAGATGCACAAAGTGGCACATCCACCTGGAATTCACGTGCAGAGACAAGCATGCCCATTTTTCTCCCCCTCTCTCCCCCCCTCGCTTACAAATAATAAAAAAGAAAGCACACACTTATGCCTATGTCTTGAAAAAATGTTATATAATCCCTAGTTATTAATAAACATGATCTTAAAATTTATATAAAGAAGGATAAACAAGACACTTAAAATATCACACATTCTTACATTCTCTATTCAATAGGCAATCTTTTCATATTTTCACCTATCCGTATCTCTGATGGTACAAGATTATCAATGCTGTCAGTAATCTTTTTGCTTCCTTGAACCCTACTCCTTGGAATTACTATTAATTTTTTTAGAGTCTATGCTTGGGGTAGGACAATATTAATGTTTTTCACCCCAGAATTTTTTCTGATCCTAAAAGTAATGAATCCACATTTAAATTTCGTAAAAAGGAATGTACAAAGAAGAAAACAGTGAGCTGCCCATAATCATGTCATGTAGCAGTATCCTTCTAGACATTAGTTCTAAAGCACTTCTTGTCTGTTCTCCATAGGTTGGTTTTATTACTATTCTTATGCCAGCATATCTTCTGATATCCTTCAGATCTATTCTTTGCTTAGTGTTTGTAATCACGCTGTATATATAATTCTGTGTGATGCATTTTACTTAAATGCATTACTGATTATTAAAAGCATTTTTGCATCATTAAAGCACTCTTCACTTTTAATTACTACATAAATATTCTATTGTGCAACTGTACCATAATTTGCTTCCTCTAATTCAGGATATTTAAGGAGATTTTATTTTTCACTGCATAAGTAATGCTGTGGTAAACATTCTTGCTTCCAATTTTTTTGAATTTCTAATTATTTCCTAATGATAGATTCCTGTAAGTGGAATTAATGGTCACAAGGTATAAATGTTTTAAGACTTTTCAAACAAGCTGTGGTATCTACCAATTTACATGATTAAACTTTAAGGAAAATATTGATTGTTAAAATTTAAAGTATTAAACATTAGTACATTAACATTTATTAGTTCAATGTTAAAACATCCCAATATTAAGGAACTTATAGAAAATGCACTCGGGAAGCAAAGATAGGAGGATTGCCATGAGTTCGAGGCCAGCCTGAGACTACATAGTGAATTCCAGGTCAGCCTGGGTTAGAGCAAGACTCTACCCTGAAAAACCGAAAAGAAAAAAAATAGAAAATAGAAAAAAAAAAGAAAATGTCTAGTAAGTATTCCTTGAGTTCATTCTCACCCCAATAAAATTCATCATGAGTGATAGCTTTCATTTTACCAGTAAACTTATAAACTCACATTTGTACAGGGTTGACCTAATATATACAATATACAAGTTCCCTGAAAATTGAGAAAACAAAAGTAAAATTTTTCCCATTTCTCATCATAATTGTGTTTTCTTTTGTGTATGTATGTGTGTGTATGAGAGAGAGAGAGAGAGAGAGAGAGAGAGAGAGAGAGAGAGAGAGATTGTGTGTAATTGTAGTGTTTGTGCCTAGGTATATGTGGAGGTCAGAAGACAGCATTAGATGTCTTCAGAAAAGCTGTCTACTTTTTTTGAGACAGGTCTCTTGGTGGCCTGGATCTCATCAAGTAGGCTACAATGGATGGCCAGTGAAACCCAGGGATCTATCTACTTGTCTCCATGCCCTCTATGCTAGGGTTACAAGTGCACAGGACCACCACACCTGGCTTTAAAAAAATACATCTGGGGATAAAACTAAGGTATTCATGCTTATCCAATGAGCACTTTACCAAATGAGCTATCTCCCCAACCCCCTATAATATTGCATTTTTATTAAGGTGGACTTGTCATTTTGGAAGAGAGCTACATTAGACATATTCAGTATTAAGTCCATCACTTCAATGTATGTTTAAGAAACGGGTTTCCTCTGTTCCTCTGAGGCAGTAGTGATCTGAACACAAAGGAGAGAGGATGAGAACACCTCTCTAGGGGAGTGGGCCACTAAGTGAGCAGAGTTAGTTGTTTGAAAATCTGACAAATCAAAGTTTTAGCTAATAATTACACATTTAATCATTTTCTTTGGGCTGGGAAAATTGGTTCATGGTTCAATACACTTGCCTGCAAAGCATGTCAAACCCAGCTTTGATTCCTAAGTACCCATGTAAAAAGCCAGATGCACAAAGTGACGCATGCATCTAGAGCTTGTTTGCAGTAGCAGGAAGCCCCTCCCCTCTCTTTCTCTAATAAATAAAATAATGATAATAATAGTAGTGGTAGTAGTAGTAGTAGTAGTAGTAGTAGTAGTAGTAGTAGTAGTAATATTCTTCAATAACTATCAGCATTGCACATTACTTATGTGGATGAGATTCTGGAGTTGAACCACTTGAACTCAAGTCCTAATCTACCACTTATCAACTGGGTTTCCCAGAGTAAATGAAATACATATTGATCTTCAAGGTACATGATGATAATATGGTATAGCATGTTTTACTTGCTAAGAGAGTTTCATTGGTAAATGTGGTTGTTTGAATGTAGACTGTCCCCTATACCCTCATGTGCTTGTGGTTAAACCTCATACTGAATCCCCATCTGGGGACAATTTGGGAGTCTTGCTGGAGTAGGTGTGTCACTGGGGGTGAGTGGACCTTGGGTTTTATTGTCTCAGCTCATTCAGGCTACTTCCAACTTGACATGTGACAGGTTCCTGCTAGCACCATTTTTATCTGGCTATGAAGCTTCCCCTTGAGATTACAAGAGGAAATAAGCCCTTCCTTCGCATAAGTGGGTGTTTCGTCCCCGATAACTACCACAGGTAAAATAATTGCATGGTTCCCATGGAAGAGGCAATAATTGAACTACGATTTTTTTATGGTTGGCTTCCTCCCAGGAAAAATGAAATCTACATAGGACTTTAAAGAAGAGAGAATGCTTGTCACAAAATTAGAAGAGCATTTTAGACACTGGAAATGTTAGAGGCTGTTCAGGGGAATGACTAGGCCAACTCTGCCAGCACACACACAAACATGGAACCAGAATGTAAAGGGCCTTATGTTGTAAAGTGTTCTGGGAAACATGGACTTCTCTAAGAGGAAGAACACAGTAAAAGGTGAAGTAGACCAGCACATCAGGAATATCTCTAATTTTCAAGATAACTCATTCAGATTCAGAGGGTTTTTTCAACTTTCTCTTCTTCTTTTTGAGACAGGATCTCAATATATATCCCAGGCTGCCCTCAAACTCACGTTCCTTCTGCTTCACCTTCCCAAATGCAGAGATTTACTAACTAGTGTCACCACACTCAGCACAGACTGGAAGACACTAAAGACAAAATAGTAATAGTAACCACAACAACAATAATAAAAGTCATGAGGCTATGGCACTATTCCATAACCAATCCTAGAATGGATCCTTATAATAGAAACCAAGCTAATTCATGTTCTTCCTCCTTGGAAATTATTTTCGCATTTTAACCTATAACTTAAGGGAAAACAGAATAAAAAATACCCAAACACCTCAGACTCAGATAAATTTGGTTTTAACTCTATTAAAAATATTTATTGATTTTGGGGAAGAGCGAACATGTAGCATCCCTCTCCCCAGCCTATAATGATGAGTAGTCTTCTTTTATTGTTTTGTTTTCGAGGAGGGTCTCAGCCTAGCCCTGGAACTGACCTAGCTGACCTGGAACTCACTCTATAACCCAGGCTGCCCTTGAACTCACAGTGATCCCCTAACTCAGGATCCTGAGTGGATCACCACACAAGGCTTTTAAAATGGTTTGAGATTAAGACTGAAAATGATGTAAACTTCATTTTCAAAGCTCTTGTTTTCATCCAACCAAGAAAGAAAAATAATTTAAGGGATTTTGTATGCATACTTTGAGAATTCAAGTCTCTAAAATAAATCTCACTTGTAGTTCCATGGCTCTCAGAACTGATGTTCTGATTCTTAGGCCTGAAAACTAGTTGTTTTGGATAAAAAGAGTTGACAATTTGATTGGCAGATGACCCACTGCGCAAACCTTAGGGAACTTGATTATGAGCGTTCAGGTGTCCTTGAAATATTTCATGAAAGCTCATGATATTAACACACATCCAATTGAGAGCTGCTTCTAGGAAAGCCCACAAAACATTCATCTTTGGAAATCTTGAGGAGATAATTGGCAATCAATGGTCTTTTTAGCTTTTTATTAGATCTTTTAAAAATTAGCATACGAAGTAAGGGGTTTCATTCTGGCATTTACAAACATACTTTGGTTTATTTGAGCCTCTCCCCCTTTCCCTTCCCACCTTCCTGCCTGACTCTGGAAGGCTGGTCCCCTCCCCCCCCAGTCTATGGGTAGATGTAATCTTTAAAAACAACTCTGACAATGAACGCTGGCCAGTGTACCTAATCGTTTTCAAAGTAGATATAATTATAAACATGAGAAAATTAATTAAATATGTGAACTTTTTTGTTTTTATAGTTGTTAAAAGAAATTTTCTTTTTGTGAATATATGAAATATTTTCCCTGAAAAATCTAGTACCTTACAAATATAATGAGATTGGCAGAAAGGAGGTTGAAAGACACATCTATTTTTCCAGCCAAAAAGAAGCCTTGTGGTATAATTTGCTCTGCAAATATATCAGAGGACTATTTTTAAATCCTTCTGTTATTGTGATTGTGTGATATTATGAAGCCTTGCTGTTGGAATTACTGTTGACCCTGGCTCTCCAAGTCGTGGAACTTCAGTTCCCCAATCTATAAAAGAAGGCAAAAACAGCAGGAGAGTGAGGAGGGCACATCCATTAAATGCTTATAAGGCTTTTTGCAAAATATAGAATGTTGATAATCACTCCTCTAGTGAGAGTTTCCTTGCTATAAAATTATGTGGCTCACTCTGTTCTTTAGAAACTGCTCGGGCCCAGTGGCATTCTTACCTCGATGCAATTTGTGGTGAGAGCATCCTCCTTCAACTGGCAAAGAAGGAAGCCAATGTGTGCTCAGTTACTGTGACACTTCTCTTCCAAGGTGAGCCCATGCTGACTGCAGTAATAAAGCCCCAATTAAGCCGAAATTCTTGTGAAATTTATTTATATTTTAGTAACCTAAATGATTCTGTGAGGGACCATGGGTGCTAGCTTTTGATTAAATCTAAAGAGGTATTTTGTTCTCTTCACCTATCATTTCATTTCCCTTTCTCATGCTTCTGGGCTATTCCCTGGTTCTCCCTAGACATGCACAAACTCACACCATGCCCCCTCGTTTCCTCTTGATAAAATCCCTGCAAGCCCAACCTTGCTCTACATTTGCAGTCTGCCATTTGCTAGCATATTACATGACCAGCTGAGCCACCAAGCTAGAATAAACAGAATGCACTTTAGCATACAGGGATATTTTGCAAGAGATATATTCACAAATCTTGGAAACTTAACTGTGTGTTACCATATTGTCTTCCTTATGCTCCTTCTGTTTCTTAATTTCACACATCACTCCTTTCTTTGAAGAATTTTCCTCCAATGTGTTAAGAAACTGAGTCATGTCCTAAATTCTGTGGAAAAATTCAGAAGAATGGGAGGAGACCCAGCTATACGAGATGATCTTGTCTCCCAATCACTTCACTGACTTGGTCAGTTTATATTACGGGTTAACTCAGGGAAACTTCTCTGAAAATTCCAGCACATTGCTAGGATTCCTTTGCAGCTCCGGGCCACATGCACCAGTCTTTCTGTAGGCACAAGATTCATTTCAGGTGAAGTAGATTTCCTGATCATCTAAAGCTGAGAGCATTTCAGCTGTAAGAGATGACCTTAAGCTGTAAGGAGTAGTGAGGACATAATTGGTAGGGAAATGATCTCTAAGAACATTGTTCAATGATAGGAGCTGCAGGGGCAGCTCTCTAGTTAGCTCATCACAAGACCAAAGTATATTTCTCTCAGCTAGACCAAATGTTAAAATCCATTAGTCTGTCCTACGTCAGTACCTCAGCAAGTTACCAAGTCACTTAGCATGTGAGCCTTTCAAGCTTATTCTCTCACTAAAACCATGTTTTAAGCATGGAGGTTCTCCCATCTGAGAAGTAGAAAACTGAACTATATCTAAAACTGTAATTGGAGTAGAAATTTTTTTTCACCTTCATAATTCTGTGTTCTTGGCGACATTCTGTGCTGGCCTGACATATGTTAATCAATGCGTTTGTTACCACACAGCTTGACTATTTCATTTCTCTGGTGGCTGGCTTATCATCGTCTATAATTATTTCAACTCCAATTAATCCTGAACTTCTTCACAAGGTTATTTGCTTGCTTTAAGCAATAAGACAACATGGCACCTCTTTGATTTCTAAGCATCTGGTCAACCATAAATTGAATTCAGTGTCCTCTTCTTTGCCTGGGAGTCAAGTTCAGTGACCCTTCTCATTATATCACTGGTACTACTGGATGTTGGTCTGTTTGACAAGAGAAAAAAAAAAAGCTTCTAGTGAGATGACTGTTCCCATGATGATGTTCTTGTTTTGCTTTTCTTGAGACAGGTTGGTCTTATGGTTACGATGTAGTGGAGGCTGGCTTTGAACTCCTGATCTTCCTTTCCTCACCTCCCAAGTGCTGGGTTTACAGGCCTGCAACACCACACCTGACATACATAATGACATATGTGAAACAGTAGAAGTAGTATTAAAACTGATAAGGAAACAGAGGATAAACAGATTTGGAGGTGTGTACACACACACACACACACACATATGAGAGAGAGAGAAAGAGAGAGAGAGAGAGAGAGAGAGAATTTGACAACTTCTGTTCTGGACCAGTAATTATGGCAACACTGGATTTCAATAGTGTCTATCATAGGAAAGTGAGCTAGAAGTCAACAAATAAAGATTATATATTGTGGACAAGGTGTAGCTCAAAGCATTTCCTTAGGATAATACAAGACCTCAGGTCCCAACACAAGCATTGCACAATTAATCCATCAATCAATTAATTAATGATTTTTTTAAAAAAGCAAGTTGAGGGGCTAGAGAGATGATTCAATAGTTAAGGCACTTGTCTATATAGCCTAACAACCTGTTTTCATTTTTCCAGAACCCACATAAGCCAGATGCACAAAGGGTCACATATATCTAGGGTTCCTTTGCAGTGGCTAGGTGCCCTGGTATGTCCATACTCTCTCTCTCTCTCTCTCTCTCTCTCTCTCTCTCTCTCTCTCTCTCTCTCTCTCTCTCTCTCTCCCTCTCTCTCTGCAAATAAGTAAATAAAATATTTTTTAAAAAACAAGTCTACAAGTGCCCATGTATGAGGAGTGAGAATATTGTGTGCCCCGAAGTACAATGTCCAAAGAATCAGAATCAAAGAGAAAGCAACAAGTTCTAAAGCAAGGACATTAACTGATAGAGTAATGTAGGAGAAGACCTAAATAGATTTTTTCCTCTCTTTGCAGATTCAGATACTAAGTATTTTAAGCTTTATAGCCCATACAGTTTCTGTCACAACTACTCAACTCTACCCACATAATGTAAAGCAGAAACATAATGAAATAAAGGGGCATAACTGTGCACTTAGAAAAAATTTATTTATACAAAGAAGATAAGGATCTAAGGTCATCATTTGCAGATACCTTGGTCTAGATTAATATATCCAAACACAGAGTGATATCCCCTAGGACTTGTTTGGAGTAAATGATGATATTGGTTTTCTTTTGTTGTTGTTGTTTAATCATCACCATTATAAGAGTTCAGGCATGCACTTAGCAGGTTCTGTGTAGGGACGTTCAGTTACCTACAAAGATCCTGGGACAGACTCATCTAACTCATTTATGCTATAACTTCCCTAGATTAGGAATTAGGCAGATGGCTCAGTGGTTAAAGGTGCTTGCTTTCAAAGCCTGCAGCCTGAGTTGGATGGCCCATCCATACTCATGTAAAAACCAGATATACAAAGTGGCACATGTATCTGGAGTTCCTTTATAGTGGCAGAAGGACCTAATGTGTTCTTGTTCTCTCTCTCTCTCTCTCTCTCTCTCTCTCTCTCTCTCTCTCTCTCTCTCTCTCTCTCTCTCCTTACAAATAAAGTATTTTGGAAAAGAAACACTGGATTAGGCAAAGGTGAACAATATTCACACTAAAAATCAGAACCCTTATTGCCATATGTATTAGCCAAGGTTCTCTAGAGGAAGAAAACTGATAGAAGGAACTGTAGTAAAAGGAACGACATGTAGTGAAAGGGGAATTTACTGGATTAGCTCACAGCTGCCCCACAACATCAGTCTGTAAACCCAAGAGTCCAGGAACCATAGCCACTCAGTCTACATGGCTGGATACCTCAGCAGTCCCAATCCAGCACTGAAGGCCTAAAAGCTTCCTGAGGAGTTGCTGGCCTTCAGTCCAGGCTGGAAGGTGAGGAAACTTCATTCCAAGATGACCAAGATGGATGCACATCCAAGTCACGACAAGCCCCAGCAGCCAGACAGGAGGAGAGAGAGATTTCCTTCCCCTTTATATAGCTTTAGGGTGGGGGTCTTACAACCCTTTCCCAGACTTGACTTCCTGAGTCTCTGGGTGTTTCTCAAGTGAGTCAGAAAGAAAGCTGATTGGTCTGGCCTAGAGGCCGGCTCAGGAAGTTCTGGGGTCTTAAGCTTGACCAACCACAATGTCAGGATCAGATTTAAACCTTCCAGGAATCCTCCCTCCCAGGGAGAGGCTCGGGTTGTTTATGGAAAAACTCACCTAGGGAACTCCTTCAGGCAGGAGATAAGGAGAAGCCAAGTTCTTCTCTGATCTCTAGTGAAGCAGAGACTATAAGGGCAAACCCAAGGACATTCCTACTTTTTACATTCTGGACCCAGTTTCCCTAAACTGCCTCAATCCCCCCTCTAAAAAAGGACACCTAATGGCCATTAGGAGATCAGAGAGGAGAGACTTGTCTGACATCTTTGAGTAGAAAAAAACTTTTCTATTATGTAGCTGAGAATCTTAAGCAAGCTCTCTGATGTCTGTAGACCTTAGCTTATGTCAACCATAGGGAATCATTGGCCCTTTCTCATTGCAGTGTGATCAAGATTTGATGAGAGAATTGAACAGGCCCATCCTATCCAGTACGAATACACTGTGGACCACATGTATAATTTTAATTTGTCTACTCATCCAAACATTACTGAGGGTTAATGGGGAAAAAATTATACTGCTTTTAACCCAGTACATCCAAAACTCTCCACTTCAACATGTATAAATACAAGAAATTATCAATAAAGTATTTTGTCTTCATCTCCCCCAAGTTTTCAAAATATGATATGTATTTTACACTTAACAGCACATCTCAGTTCAGACTCAGTAACCACATGTGGCTGGTGGCAACCTTCCTAGATAGAGCAGGTGTCGACTTTGAACAAAGATGACACTCTACCCATCCTTCACGTCCCAACAGATCACTTACTCCATTGACTGTTCATCAATGTGGGGAGTCCTTCCTGTCATCTGTCCTTCTCCCAAGCGTACAGAACCACGTCTGCATATGCAGCACTGCCCAGGGTTCAGTAATGAAGTACTTCCCAGATTGCACAGCCCAAATTTACCTGAATCCAAAATTAAAATAATTGTACTTTCTTCACATTAACCACACACCCCCTTCAAGGTCCAAAAACCAAATACAACAAAAAGGCTTATATTTGCTGGTGCCTCTTTATTAACCTCTGCATTTGAGCATCTCTGGAATAGCTTTGCAGAACATTTGGATTACCTAGGAGATCCGGCCATTTGCCATTTATCTCCCAATCAGATAAAGAAGTACTTTTAAGAAGTCTAGCACCAAGGGTACACATCCCAGTCACACAACTGGTTGAAAGAGATCAAATAAACCCTGTTGCTGGCTCACTAATGTTTATGATGAATGTAGGTTTAATCACCCCCATTCTGTAAGAACTCCGCTCTTCTCTTTGGCTTTCTGCTTCTACTGAAATAAATGAATTCTTTCTCTGTTAGTGTTTTGAATCTTGTCAGTCAAAAAATGTAAGAAAAAAAGATATTCACATGTGAAATGTTATAATGAAACTCATTCTTTTTACTAAGTAAAACAACTTTGTATGAACAAATATGTGATGGTGCACTTTCCTCCCTGCCCCCATTCCACTGAGTTTGTACAATTAGTATATGCTTATAACATGACAAATGTAAAATATTTTTTAAAGGATATACAGCTGGGGATGATAGTTCATGCCTGTAATACAACCCATAGGAGACTGAGGCAGGAGGATCACCAGCATGGCCTGTAGTGTGAGACTTTATCTAAATTTTCAAACAAAAAGTGGGGTTGGATATACCTGTGTTGAGGTAATGCTTGGGTTATGCTCTATGCCCATATGCTTCTTTTGTTATAGACAGTAAAATCAAAAGATGAGCCCCCACCTCCTTTTCTAATTATTTTGGGCTGAATTCAATGAGAAATAAACATGAGTATTATCTAAATTTTAGAATTATGGGGACACCTAAAGCCTGCAGCAATTTTCATTAAAGCAGATGCTGTCACCCGACTGGCTTGTTCCAAGCCCACTGACTGAAGCCAGTATCACTTGGCGACAGGCAGGTCTTCTGAGGAGTATCAGCTGTTAGGGGAAAAGGCAGTTCTATTAAACTTAGTTTTCCAGTCTAGTCAAACCCTGCTTCCCCGAGGGCTTTTTGTATCTTTTTGTTTGGTAGTATGGTTGGTTTTTAATAAAAGGCAGGATGGGAATGTAGACAAAAGCCTTCTGTCCCAAAAAAGCAATTCCATAGGCAATGGTGGCTATGCCAACTGATGCAATTGAGTCAGACACTGTCTAACCTCCTCAGCCCTCACCCCACAGCTCCACAAGTCACACACACACACACACACACACACACACACACACACACACACACACACACACAC